>VYZS01067630.1:51770-67206 GCA_013400695.1 Neodrepanis coruscans | reverse complement strand
CCCTTGTCCTGTCACTATCTGCCCATGTAAAAGTCACTCTCCTAACGCCAAAAATTGAGGGATTTTGCACCCATTGTCCTTATATCCCAGGTAATTACTCTGGTCAGAGCCATGGGGGTACCAAAAGGGCTCTCCACTCCCTCATCTTTGATCCAAGGAAGCACTTATCCCAATAATAGAAGCAAAGTGGCCTTCAAGGGGCTGGGCCAAAGGGGCTTAAAGTTTTATGATTGAGACAAAGCCTCATCAGATACAGAGAGGAGAGAAGGAAAAAGCTCTCAAAGCTCAAGGACAGGATGCTTCAGACCCCAACTACTGGGTGTCAACTTTAAAATGCACCCTCCCCCTGAAAGAGCAGCATGCTGGAAGTAGCTCCTGGTTCAAGAGTCAGGAAATAGGGAAAGTTACCCAAACTATAAGGCATTCTGAAGTATTTGAAAGAGGTATTTGAAATGTCAGGGTTTGCACAAGAACATTTCCTTCACTTCAACCTTAATGAAGTACCAGTGTTGCCAACAGAACACTGTTTCATACTGATGTGGTACTTTGTACAGCATGACAGGACTGTGGCAGTGTTAAACAAAATTAGACATTCTTTTGGATAACTGGTAACATGAGAGGTATCAAGGGAATTTCTGAGAGGTATCAAGAAGGATTATCAGTGCAGGAGAAAGAATGGCTTGCCATCCAAGTGTCACTGGATGCCAGATAATGCATTCTGGATCATTATTTATAGCCCTAAAAAACATCTGTTGCCTTGACAGGTTCCAGGATTAAAGCACACAGCACTTTCCTCAATAATGATGAGACTCAGGATCTAAATAAAAAGTCTGTAGTTTCAGACAATGCTGATTAAGTGGCATATTTTTAAAAGGTGACTTCAGATAAATCCAAGAACATCTGATCCACAAGCACAAGTTGAAAGGACAAACTTCTCTACACAAGGTGCTGCCCAAATTCTTGGAAACACACACAGAACACACTGATCCTTTATCTTGCACAAGTAGCTGGAGACCTGCTCACCTTCATGGGTGGGTATTTATGGTAAGGAGCTGCCCCTGTAGCCAGTTCAATAGCAGTGATCCCAAAGCTCCAGATGTCTGCCTTGAAATCGTATCCTCTGACCTGAAAGATATTAGAGGAAGTTAGTGTGTTCCTCCTGCTGCCCTGCACTGCCATCCCTTTCACTCTTTCCTTCTGTTCCCCTCAAATTTGGAGACACTACAGAGAAGGAAACAATACTTTCTCCCCCCTCTCCCTCCTCTCCTTGTACCTTGAGGAGCTGTTTTAGAAGTCCCAGTCTGATGAAAATCAAGGTTGTGGATTGTAAAACCAGGACTGCTCTGCTATAAACCTCTACATGTGCAGAACATAAAGGGGCACTGGGTTAACCCAGACTCTGACTTCTACACAAAGACACAGAGACTCATTAAACAGCATAATGAAACTCTCATAGTTAATAGATGGGCTGTTGCCCCTTGGGACATATGGCTCACTACACTTCTAGTCAGCTGCTTAATCAATCTGATTGCAAACATGCTCCATCCTGAAACTTCAGGACACACCAGCTCAGTAAAAGCCCCTCATTCCTGCCTGCAGACTAATATTTCCCTCCACTAATTACAGTAGCTTCTGCACTTGACATTAAACACAGGCTTGTTGAGGAAAATTTATAGCATTTACTTCCCCTCTTGCACAGGAAAAAATATTTCATATGCCAAAGCAGTTACTTCCTCATTATCATTAGGTAATATTCTGGCACTTGCTTTCTCCACTGCAGGGGAGAGACATTATGTACTAACTTCAAGAGCAGCCACAAAAAAAACCCCAAAAAACAAGCATTTTGGTTGTTTAGGATGGTTTGTATTTCGTCTTGCCAGACTATGGAAAAATGAGAATTGAATGAGAGCAAAGCTAACAGAGATATTGTGCTAATATAACAAGCTTAAGAAAGATACTCATTGTGATGAAAGCAAAAAAAAAAATCCCCAAATTATCTTCTAAATAACATGGAAACAAAAAAACCCTCCTGCACTATTTATCATGTAATACTATAGCTGAACTGAAACTTATTATAGCAACATGAATTTCTATCTTGCAGTAATTTCTTCAGCTCTCTAAGCATCATTTTCATGAGGTTTAAATGTCTGAGATATTTCCTAAGTGCCTCAGTTTATGGATTCCATCATTTGGAACAGATTTCAAGTCAGATAACTAAAGTACAGATATCCAGTAAAATTTATAAGAGCACAGGACAAGAACAAATACACAGTAAGGGTGAGTTGTTTTATTTTCCCCCCTCACACTATTTTTAGGTTCTGAGAATAACTTTGGGACATTTCTTAGCTCTCTCAGTAACTCCTGCGGCACATGGACACACTGTACAGCTCCCAATTCCCAGGCAGGATTTTAACTGTTTAGTGGGGGGCATTTCTAATTTTTTAACATAATCCTGCTGGCAAATGAAAGCTATGAAGTTCAAAACTGTCTACAGCAGCTCATCTTGACATCTGTCCAACACTTATTAGTCACCACCCTGCAGTTAATTTATATCAACAATGTTTATTTTTCTCATCAACTTTTTTTTTTCCCCCCATAAATCTGTCAAGTGAATATACATTAAAAGGCAATGCCAGGCTATCGTGTATTAACATGGCAAAGGAAATTAATGATGCTGAAGTAAAGCAGATGGAATCGGGTCGATAACATCTACATATCCAAGGCCAACCTGCAGCAACCCCTTTGTCCCTCTTCCCGGTTGGATACAGTGGCTGAGGGTGACACCTGCTGGAAGGCAGCAAGAGGATCTAATGGACACTGAAGGATTTCACATCAGCATCCAAAATACGGCTTTAACATCTGATATTTGCAACCACTTAAGTGTGCACAGCCTTGATGGAGTGGTTGCCTCCTTTGGAAAAAAACACTTTTGTGGGAACTGCCCCCTTTGACACAAACTTCTATTTCCCCTCTTTAGCTCCCTCCTTAAGATTCTTTCCCATTTTGTCCTGAGGACTGCAGCTGCAAAGAGCCTGGAGTAGGTCCTGGCCAGGCTGCTGTGCCCTGTGCACCAGGGCGGGACACAAAGAACAGAAAATCAGGGAATAACTCTGATCTGGCTTTGGAAACACCAAATATTTATGTTTTTAAATCAACATTAAAAAAAAATCCAGAAGAAAATGACAGTGAAGCAGCTCAGAAGAAAGTTTGCAAAGACAGTTCCTGATTTGGGAAGTGTGTTTTTATTCTGCAGTGTTAGACTTGTACTCTGAGGAGGCTGCAGGAATGCTGTAACACACCAGCTCCTCAGTGCCACCATGGGGAGCCACTGAAAAGGCCAAACTCTGAAAAAGCCTTTAATCAATAATACATTTGAGCTACTCCAAAGTTACCTTAATCCCTCAAGAAGATTTATATATAGGAAAAGATGCATTAAAGTGCTACTACAGCTTTAGCTACACTTCATTTTACATACAGATACATGTGGGTCTTACTCAAGTTGCTCCTAATGTTTTATTATGAACAACAGCAAGGAGAAAAGTAACAAGGTAGGTTTACTTTAATACAACAATGTTTTCCAAAAATATTTTTCTTAGAATTTTGAAAGGAAAAAAGGAAAAATATTTATAGCCAGTTATATTTCTATTTAACACACCAGTCTGAAGTCTAACCCTCTGCCAAACTGATTTGAAGGGGATGAGGGATAATTTTCAGAATGCCCATGGCACTGAACATCAGTGCTGCTTGACAGCTACTGCAAGTGCCCTGTCAGGACTGTGGTGTGATTTTGTTTGTGAATCTTGCCCAGAAATAGGCAACAATCTTTTACATTAAACTAAGTTTCCAGGTGGCCTTCATCAGAAGTCTCACAGACAAAGCTTCTGTAGTTTAGTCTAAAAACAGAGCAGGACAAAAAGTGACCTATCCCCACCCAATGGGAAGAAGTATGACACCTTTTAGTGAGCAAAAAGGGCAGAGGAGAAAGGGGGAAATGGAAGCATTCCTCAACTTTTTACAGTCTGGATACTCACAAGCCGAGAGAAACTAAAAACCTGAATAAAGTCAACTGTGAGTTATATTACTCTAATGACTCCCCACTTTGACATGTCACAATTAATTACCCAAAATTCATGTTTGCAGATGCAGAAGAGCACGTTACTGAGCTGTGTATGTGCATATTTACCCTGTGTGTAACTGCTTACATTCTACCCCACCTTTATGCAAGAGGGAGGGGCAGGTTAATCTTCTTTATGCAACAGCTGAACTGTCTCATCCTCACCTTAGGCAGGAGCCTGAAGAGAAGCAATGAGGCAAAAATCTACTGAACACTTAATATTCCCCAGTACAAGCCTGTCTGCAATAGGCAAATAGAAGGAAATCCTGTGGTTTTAAGGAAACCTTAGAAGATGCCATTGCTGATAAGAGGGAATTCCAGGTTTATATCAACTCAGAGGACACCAGGAAAAACAATTCACCTGTTCCATAACTTCTGGTGCCATCCAGCAAGGTGTGCCCACAAAAGTTTTCCTGACTTTATTCCTGGTAATGTCACCACCAGTGGCCAGAAAGGCGCTGACGCCAAAGTCTGAAAAGAAAACAAAAGCAGAATTTAGTAAGAATTTATTAAGAACACACCCTGAGCAATCTGAAGGGCTGCCCCCTCTTTCCCCTCGTATTCCCAGCTACCTATTAAGTCCCAGACCATGCAGTCATGCATGAGGGGTTTCCTAATAAAGGAGGAATGACCAGCAGTTAGCAGAGAGTGCTGGTACATGAACTGCCATTCAGCAGTTCCCCATTCAGCTCCTGGGGACAGCAGAGCTCTCAGCCCTGGCCGGCAGAGAGGAAAATTCCACTTTCCATTACAGCCCACTGGTCACATTAGAGCCGCCCTGGCTCCCCCAGCAGACCTGCTGCTGTACAAACCTGCCCCTGCCAGCCACAGCTTTATTGACATTTGCATAGGTACAGAGCCAGAACTGACCCTGGTAACATTCCCAGCAAGGAAGTTGAGGGCACAAAAAGTTACTTGACTCTGTAGTAACATCTATCTGTCCTAACTGCATCCTGCAGATGAGGTATCAGCACATAATTCTGGATGTTCTATTACCAGAATATGCTTTGCTTGATAATCTCCCACAGCTGAAAAGCTCAGTGCTTTAACAGGACCCTGAGCTGGTTCCTGATGATACAGCAGAGTATCAAACCAGCCCAACAATCCCAGAAAAACCTCACAGACAGGTATTCATGCCCTGCACAGCATCACTCCCACCTGGAACATCTTCCACAAGCTAAAGATGCTCAAAGATGCCCTTTTGCACTTGCTGGTAATTGTATTTCAAAGAGTAAATCACTCTTTTATGTGAAAACTATGTTGTCAAAGGTAACCCTGATGTTTTATGCAATTAAGAATAAAATGGAAAGCAGGAACTGTCAGCAGCAGCACTGTGCAGGGATAGCTATGGGGTGCAGTATGTTTGTTCAGAGAAAAGCATTACAAAAGATCTGGCAACCAAGTCATTCAGGAAAGGACAGCACTTGAAGAAAAAAAAATAATCAGGTGACAGTGAAACTGTGAACACAAAACTGTGTAAGTATTTCTTCACCATTTTCTCCAGACTACACCATTCATATATTGCTGAATGTCAGGCCTGCAATGGGCTCCACTCCTCATAACTCACCTTTATCCACACACACTCTTTTTTTTTAAACACAGCACTAGCAATCAAAATCATGAATGCCATTTTTAAGACTGATGACAGGCTTAGAGGGCAAGTGTCTGAAATTCCAGGGCTCTTTCACATAAAACCAGAACATTATTGACCACAACTGGTTTTAAAATTCTTGAAATTCTCCTGTGCTGACAATTAACTGTAAATGCAAAAGCTTTGCCCTTGTGGCCAGAGGAGCCAAAGCTACTCCACGGCTTTGGGAAGTTACACTGAAGAACCAGCTGCAACAAAAGACCTCTCTTTACAGTTTGCAAGTAATGGTGTCCCTGTGAGGACAAGTCCCAAGCTTCCCTCTGCATCACACCAGCACTGCAATGACTCCCTTCCCATTAGTCTAGAAACACCACTGAAATCATCACTCAGAAGATGCTGAAACCTTCCAGCTCACTCTGGTTAGAGGCTTCCAAGGACAGGACTTTAGTGCTCAGTAAAGTACCAGACATGGGTGACCGAAAGGTGACACTGAAGGACGTTGCACAGCAATCAGGGCTAAAACCAGCACTAGCAAAGACCTACCATTAGGACTCAGGCCTTCCAGATGTGCTGTCCTGTTCTCTTCCCTTTTCCCAGAGGCACCTTGGCTCCCTGCTAACCTTGTCCCCATCAGCACTGCAACCTGCATTTTTATAGAAACCCACTTTTTGCAACAGTGATTTTGCTTTGGTAACTTCCATGTGAGTATCCATCATCCTTGCTTTTCTGGGAAACTGCAAGAGCTTCCTAAAAGATTCAGAGTAAAGTTACTTACTTGCCCTTTGCTGCTCATTACAGGAAGCCTCAAAAGATCTATTGTTCTAAACAGAAGAGCAATTAGGAGTTCTTTTAAATAAGATAATAATAACAGAAACTTATCCAAGTGCCATCAGCATTTTATTGTGATGGGCTGTATTTGAACTTGCACATATTATCTTACCTCAAGTTTCCATGCAGTCATTTTGAGGAGAAAGGAAATGCCATTCCAAGCAAAAGCATTCCAGCAGTAAAAACACATGTCCTTTAAACAATATTCACCACATTTCACATCAAACACGGGTTTATAAATTCCAGATGGAAATTGGGCCCCCACATCTGTCATCTGAGGTCAGCAGAAAACTTAAATGGGATTAAAGTTTATTTCATTACATGGTTGATTTATTCAATGTTTTCCCAATCAATTTCCCTCATTTCCAGTGGGCTAAAACAGGCTCAACCAGCCTGTGCTACTCTGCTGTAAGGAACGACTTAAAGACCATCTTCTCAAATGTCATCTTACTAACTTTATCCAAGCCCCAGCTATTAAGGATGTGCCTGCTCTCAAGAAACATCTACAAAGCAATAAAACACAATCATAACCACAAGACCAGGTTCAGCTCTTTGTTCTGAGCAGTTGGTATGATCTGAGCCTCAGTCTCTCTGCCCTCAGAAAGGCTGAAATAGAACTAGGTTATTGCAAGTGAATTTAACTCTGGAAAATGGGAAAAGCCATGAAATCCAAGAGAGCTCAGAAGTGTTTACATTTGTACTCTTCCTTGGCAGCCTGTAGTTTATATTGGCTCACTACAGTGGTAACTGGAAAGGATTGAATCACCACAAACAGGGCTGAATTGGAAACGTTTGGACCTGGTTTGCAATATGAGTAATCACCACTGCTGGGGATCCACTGACTGTCAGAGATTCTAAAGGAGCCCAAAAACTGCAGACTTCCAGCAGCCTGTTAGCAAATAACAGTCTCCAGGATGTCTGGATGAAAGTGGCAGGACTTTTTTTTTATCATTTTTCTGAAGTAATGTAGAAAAGATTCATCTGATGGAGCTGTTTCAGTGATATAAAGCAAAGACTTCTTTAAAAAAAAAACAAACACCACCACCAAATCCAAAATCTTGTATCACAGCAAAATCAGTTCAGGCTGGGAATGTCAATCCTGCCAATGCAGGCCCTGAGGAAAATACGGCCAATTTTGCTTTTTTCAGCAAAAAATATCACGTGTCTCCAAACTACACACCCTACAGGACATTCTACAGGGGCAGTGAAGTTTCAGACTATTGTTTGTAAAAGCATGGCATTAAGGCAACAATTCCTGCTATTCAGGCATCCGAGTTACCAAATTTGAAAACTATTCTGGCCACTCAAGAAATGTAAAAGCTGAAAGGAAACACCCCACTTGAACAATTCCTCAGTGTAAGAACACTGTCTGCCTCAGGAGGATACACTTCTGCTGCACTACAGATTGTTTTATCCAGATCTAGAAGTCAGCTTTTAAAATCATCTCTCTTTGGCCATTTCACATTGTACCACTGCCTTAATCCTAAAAAGCCCGAGTACCTGCTACTGCACATAACCACCTACAAGGTCCATAGAGGGAAAGAGGAGTGTTCTCTAACTGGGAGCCAGGACCAAAGTCTGCTGACACCAGATGGGCTCCTACAGAGTTTGGTGGGTTTGGATCAGACCCTAAAATTCCCAACTTCAAAGGGGAACTGTCACCAGCAGCACTGTGCAGGGATATTCCAATTCAAGGGGAATTAAAACAGAATAATCCAATCTTGACTTCAAGCCAATCAAGAGTTGTTTTTAAATAAAAAGAATTTCAGAAGACAGCACTAAGTGGTTTTATCACTGGTCACCTTCCTTCTTGCTCAGTTGCCTCCATCAGAAAATATCCATAGTTGTACTTAGTGTTTTCCTGCAAACCTTACAGAGCCTTTTAGAGCACTGAAGAAGAACAAACCTGGCAGGAAGAGGAGGAAGGCAGTGGCAAAATGCAATATTGTGCTGAGAATGCAGCAGGTAGGCAGGCACCAGAGAAAAGGAAGGTCAGTGGAGAACAAGAATCAAAAGCTTCTTTCCTTTTAAAGTCTGTATGGATGCACAGTGGTTTGGGGCCTGTAAATACACCCTTGTTCTCCTACTGCACAAATTTACTTCAGGATGGCAGAGCCCAGCCTGGGTGAACTTGGAGAAGTAGTTTCAACAACAAAACAGCAACATCTCTTCAGGAAACACAGACAGTACAAGTGACATAAAAAAAAAAGTTACTTCACATCATGCTGATGCAGGAGAGGCACTAAAACTCACCACCAACCACAGAAAAAAAATGCTTCTGGCCCTTTTTCCTGAAAGGGAGAAGAGGCGCCGGGTGTCCGTGATACAACACCGGCTGCAATCGACACTTCCCTCCCAAGTTAGATTTGTGCCTTGCACCCTGTTAAAGCCATTTAATCTCCCAAAGTTAGAGTTTCCTGAGGGAAAGAGGGGAATGACACTGCCTGCATCATAGCTGGATGTTTATGCAGAGTGCTATTTTAGGGCAGTGAATTAAGAGCAGTCAGGAACACAGCGAACCGGTGACAGGCTGGCACGGATTTGTGGAAAGTTACACAAATTCAGTTACACAAGTTTCGCCTGCCCTCAACCATCCCCACTTTATAAATAGATAAAGCAAGAGGGGTTGGGCAATTTGCCCAGGATCAATTAGCAAGTCCTGAGCAACTTTGTGAAATCTCAATCTACTCCAGGCTCTTGGCAGCGCGGCCATCCCGGGCCATGGCCGGCGCTCTGGGCACCTCTCGGAGCGCAACAGTAATAATCCTCCAGTTTTAAATTCTGTCTCTGCAACCAAAAAAATCCCACACCTGGAGGGATGTCAGCCTTTCAGCCCTCAGCAGACCCTTGTGTCGCCACATTCAGTCATAGAGGGGTGGGTGACAGCATTATTTCATATCCCAGTGGGTAAAATTAAGGGAAGGAAAGGTTTAGTCTGGATAGGATGATCATATCGTGCCATGGCTGGAGTATGGCTCGTACTGAGCGAGTCTTGTTCACCCTGGGAGAGTTTGCCCTCAGCCTCTCCCACCCCTTCCTTTGCAGTCTATCAAGATGTTCATTTCAGAGTAATTTACAAGGCCTGCAAAGTTAAATAAACTGACAAATGCTAAGCCTCACTTACTGTGAGAAGTCATCTCCTGGTTTATGGAGCAATATTGGTGCTGATGCAGTTTATGTTGACAAGAGGGCTTTTACCCAGACAGCTTTTAGACTCCAGGGAGCCAATAAATGCCAGGGCAAAGAGGTTTTATGCTCTGATTAAAAGAAATTCAGTAATTGCCATGGAGAGGCTGGAACACAAAAGAACGTGGCTATCTCAACTTACATTGCAACCACTGCTGGCACAGCCTGGAACAACTGGGGCTGGGAAGGAGCCCTGCTCTCTCCAGAAGACAGATTAGTTCAATGTGCAGGAAAACACTTCAAACTCAGAAAGTGACACTGAATTGTAACAGGCTCTGAAAACTTGGTGCTGAGCCACGAGCCCAAGCCAGTGCCCTTGGAAGAAAAATAAAAAATGTTAAGATAGAAGCAGACTGCCTCGGTTTAGGTCTCGCTGGTCAGCTGGGGCTGTTAAAGGCAATTTTCTTCTTGGTTCAGTGGATGCACTTTTTGAAAGCAAAAAGGAGTTGCAGAGTTAAAAATAGAGCCATGAGTAAAAATACCAAGTCCCAAGACTTGGGGAGGAGTTTGGAGCTGGGAATATGTACAGGCCATTAGAGGAATTTTTAGAATTCCCACTCCCAGCAAATGCCCCCGAGCCCACAGATTTCTCCCCTCTCTCTTTACCTCAGCTTCACACCGGATGCACAACCACCAGTACAGAGTTACAAACAGAACCTGAGAAATGTCTGACACACTTTCATCGAGTTGCTTTTTCTGTTCAGCTTTAACAGCATTGCATGGCCCAAATTAACAAAGGAGGCTTTAATTTTCACTGGTTGGAAATGTAGCAAAATTTTTGCCATGAATTCTGTACAGTGAAAGCTTCCAGTAATTAAATTCAGTGGCACACTGTGGAGGTACAGCTTGACAGTGAGGTTTCCTCCATTACAGGGATGAGCAACTTTTTCTAAACCTTGAAAGCAGTTTTGCTCTTTTCCTCCTCAAAGGATTTCTAGTTTGACATGTACATTTCTCATTTACATTTAAGAATCACATTTCTTCTGAGACAAGAAACAGGAATTGTGTCAAGCAGTAGGAAACACACAGGAACACAAGGTCCCAAGGCCAAACAATGAATAAGACCTCCTTAACAACTGCTCACAGACAGTTTGGATTGAGGAATGGCAAAGGGGAAAGGAATCATTATGAAAGAATGGAAGTCATTCTTCCCTGCTACATTATTTAAATTGTTCATGTACACCAAACCAGCTCCTTGCAGGGAGGTGCCCCTTTCACTCCCACCCTCCAGCTTCATTCCACAGCTGATCAATCTTTTGGGTTTTTTTCTTCTGGTGTAACTTTCCAGCAAAACTCAAACATGTTTGTTTCATGGGAATGCAGTGATGTCATCCAGCTCATAAATGAAGAACTCAACAATCAACAGAATTATTCATAATATGCATTAATATTATTGTCAAAGGCAAGTGCTTTGATCTCTCTGGAGCAAACCTCATCTTATTGGGATTGGTTTGCTTCCAGCATTTTTTCCTCCCCAGAAAAAAAAATCACAAGAAATTTTGCTATTTCATCCTGGGTTAGGAGGAAAGGAAGCTTAAGTGTCAGAAATTCCCACAGAAACAAAATGTCATGTTATGACCAGGTCAGGCTCTTCTCTATTATTCATTCATTTATTTTCATTTCTTTCAAGTCATCAGCTGCCTCCCCAGAAACGAAAGTGCTTCCTGCCCCTGCAGTGAACTCGCTGACCTTGGTGGAGTTTGGTGGCCCTGCTGAGGCTGATGAAAAGTCCCAGAGCTGGACCTTCTGCACGTTCAGAGGAAGAATTTGCAAAGAGGGAACTTTGGGCACCTGGCAATGCTGCATTTGCAGGATATGCTGAGAGATGGGTTTCATCATTCAGATGAAGCACACACAAACCACTAGTGGTTCAGTCAAGGGGAACAAGTACAAATTACAGACAAAATAAATCCTCTGGAATCCATCCAATTAGGACCAGTCAACCTTAAAGCTACTTATCAATTAAAATTATTCAGCAGAAAAAATACACAAACAGGTACCTGTTACTAGTGAGCCTTAAAAAAAAAAAAAAAAAGCCAAGCCCTGGCACCTTTGTGGAAGAGAAACACCAGCAGCTTTCTCCAGGCTGGCAGAAACACTTGGAGGAGAAGCTTTTTGAAGCCTCTCCCAGAACAGAATCTAAAGCTCCACACAATTAAAAATACAAAGTGTTACATCTTGGACCCATTATGGAAAAAAAAAATGTAGGATTTTCATGTATAAAGTTTGGTCCTTTGAGCATTTTAGAAGCCACTCTCTACCTTCCATCAGCTGCCACACAGATTAATTATTTACACCTCATTAGAAATATAACAGCAGGCATTAAGGGCACTGGGAGACTTAAAAAGGAAAAGGAAGTAACTTCAGGTTTCCAACAGAAAGAGGTGTTATGTCCTGTAAAAGGGATTATTGTCCTCTGCAGAGAGAGAAGAGCTCCCTATAAAAACTGCATGGCAACATGTTCTGTTTCCTGGTGGAAAATCTACACCTCTCAATCCAGGATGCAAAGCCAGGTATAGGTATTCCAAGGGAATACACAGTGCAACAGGCACTGCCCTGTCCCTGAACCCCCAGCTCACTGTCCTGACCCACTGCTGTGCCTCCACCAGCAGCACAGGACTAAAGAAGAGACACAGATATGGCTCTTCCCAATTAAGGGACTGGAAAGACACTACAAGATCCACAGAAGAAAACAGTCCTGAGGGAAAGGGCACTTGGAGAAGAACTGTACTCAGGATGGGAAAACAGCACTTTAGGGAGAAGGGGGGAAAACAGATCTCACAGGTTCTTAACGTACTCTCCAAAAATCTTGTCTGCAATTCTAACAACCACAAAATCACAGAATAATTTGTGTTGGAAGGGTCCTTTAAATGCCATTTAGTCCAACCCCCTGCAGTGAGCAGGGACACCTTCAACCAGAACAGGCTGCTCAGAGCCCCATCCAACCTGGCCTCGAATGTTTCCAAGGAGGGGGCATAATTCTTGATTTCTGGAAAGAAGAGTGGTGTCTGTAGGAACAGGGATGAAAGAAAAGACCAGAATGGGTCTGGAGGCAAAAACACACAACACCCTTTTCCACCCACATCAAGGACTGTTTCCAAAACACCTCTGATGCTGCAGCTCATGACAACAGTGACTACACCAGACGTCTCCAGGCAAACCTGTGTTAACTAAAATAACTGAACAGTTTTCCCTACCTCATCCCTATACACTACTGCTTCCAAGACTCCCAGCTCACTCCAGTTTGGGCAGGGCCAAGGCAGCCTTTTAAATATTCCCTCTGCCACCCAGTGCAACTGAAGCAGATCAGGGAGCATCCACATGAGCAGCCTGACCAGCAGATCTTTCAATAAGGCAAAGTTGTAAGGGACTTTTACCACCAGAGATACCCATTTCCTTCCAATAAACCCATCCACCCTTTGCCACAGGCCATTGGAAAACCACCTCACACGTCAATGATGAATCAGTGAGGTCTGTGCACTCCACTTCCAAGCCCATAAACTTGCCAAGTTAAAAATCTGGCTGGTCTATGCCAAGATTTTTATCTGATCTATTGATTCTGAGGACTTAACAGACAAATGATTTATTCCTGCTTATTGTCATTGTTCCAAATAAGAGTATTTTAAGATAACAAGATGTAATAAATTCTGGGTTTCTTCTTTGTTTTGGTTTGTGGTTTGTTTATTGTTGGATTTTTTTGGTGTTGTTGGTTTTGTTTGTTTGTTTTAAGAACTGTGGGGCTTTTTGAAGCTAACATTTTAATGTAGATTTCTCCTTCATCATTAAGTAATTTCTTTGTGGATGCAGCTATGCTTAAAAAAGCTCAAAAGGAAAGCTACCAGGAAAGTTACCTGCAATTTGCACTGAGCCATCTTCTCCAAGGAGAATATTTCCTGCTTTCACATCCCTGCAGAAAGATAAAGCAACAATAAGTGGAAGTCATTAAATCTTTCCTTCAAACAACAAAAATACACAAAAAGCTTATTATTTCTTGTATTTTGTTTCTTGCACTAGCACCTCCTTCTTCCAATCATGCAAAAATAGTTGGGACTTAACATCAATTGTGACTTCAGCAGACAGACATTAGGTAGTATTTGTATGATTTACAGCCAGTAGCATTTTAGGGGCTATGCACATTACACTTCCAATCCAAATACTTTGAAGTATTCCAGGTTTTTTTCATGGGCTGCTCCCCAAGCCAAGAGAAGCACCTTTATAGCTGACACCTTCATTCAGCTGCTCAGCTTGCACTGCCCAGGAGCCTCTGCAGACCCAGAGCAAAAGGAGGAAAACAACCCCCAAACAAGCATTTTTTCCCTCTACTGCCTTCAACAAATATTCCAAATCCTTTCACATAGAGACAAAAGTCAAAAGCTATTTTTTCCCTCCTCCCTTGTGCATCATGAGAACAGAACTGGCTTAATGGTCTGACCAAAGAGTTCTGGTCAGGTCCTGGAAATCTCCTCCTTCCTGTCTCTGCTCTGCTGAAGAGCAGGGCTGGGCCACTGCCAGTTCCAGGCCAGGATAATTTTAAACACATCCTCTGCAGCATTAGCCTTTATCACACTCTCCCCAATACCCCATCTAGGACACTGGCATGGCAAGGCTTTCCCCCAGCATACAGTGGAACAAAACTGTCTATGAGACAGTCCCACTAAAGATGAGCCTTCAAACAAGTTTTCAAACCCTGCCAAATGCCCATCCCAGAGCCTAAACCCATTTTGTAGCACAAGTGCCAAAGGAGGTACAGAAAAATTCTCATTTGCTTTAATGATCAAGAACACTTGGATAGACCTATATGGAAACCCTGAAGTTATAAGCCATGATAGCCTTGAGGAGCTGACTTTCCCTCCAAGCTTTATTTTGTTTTCCTCCTGCAATTAACATCTGCAGCATCAGCACTGCAGTGGATGGAGATCCTTAAATAGATGAAGGACCTGAAGGGATTAAATACACAATTAAGCATTGGCTACACCACCCCCCCTCAGCATCCATTGGCCAAATCCAACACAACTGGAGCTGCAGAGCTAATTGCCATGAGAGAGAAAACCTGAGTGACCCCTGCATTCCCACAAGGTGTTCATGGACTGTAATAGGGAGGAATGGAAAAGCTCCTGCCAACATAAAGATAAAAGATGCCTTTGGGATCCAAAGCATGTGGAGACACTGGAGTGCAGTGCCCAAGTCTGCTGCTTCCCAGGGAAGGAACTGGCTCACGTGGTCTGAAATGTGCCTGGCACAGGCACAGCCTTCTCCAGGAATCCCCCTGTGCACCAGCACTAATTCAGAGGGAACACAGGGAGTTCAGGAAACTCTCCAATCCTACTGCAAACGTTTATCCACAGTTGATTCTCCTGTGACAGCCAGGATGCACAAGGCCCTTTCAGAGCTGCTTGCCAGTTCCAGGTTATGGGGAAAGGAATAGGAGGCACTGAGATTGCCTGTTGAAGTTATTATTTCTCTTACTGGAGTAAGAGCAATTTCCTCTTCCATCTGTACTCTGAGGCAGCCCAGGATGCTGGAGCACTTCCCCAGTAAGTTGGGCCATGTGTTGTTGTACAGCCTTTCCAAACTTCCCCTCTGGCTTGTGTGGGCTGACCAAGCCCCCAAGGCAGGTCATACTGAGCCATGAAGGAAGTGACAGGGAAGTTTTTAAGAAAACCCAAGGATGAGTCCCCCCGCAAAAAAAAAAAAATTAAAGCAGGTTTCAATAGTGT
>VYZS01067630.1:38898-51527 GCA_013400695.1 Neodrepanis coruscans | reverse complement strand
GAAGGAACAGGGAAGTTTTTAAGAAACCCCAAGGATGAGTCCCCCCGCAAAAAAAAAAAATTCAAGCAGGTTTCAATAGTGTAGCTACAGCATCCAGAAACCAGCACACATTCAATACCACCACATCTCACCACAACAGAGCAAACTGGACAGGCTTGGAATGCAAAAAGCAGTGAAACAAACACTCAGACTGAATCCCACAGGAAAAAAGAGCCAAAGGACTCCAATCCTTTAAGCCCCCTATCCCCAGTGCAGAGGCTCATTTTCTTTTTAACTTCAGCTTGGATTGATTAAAATTTACATATTTTCTCATTGGAAACAAAAGCCAGTAAATACGATGCTTAAAGCTGGTTCAAGAAATTAAAACAAGTCATTGCCACAATATGAAATCCAGGAGGCCAAAACTGCCACTGCCAAACATCCAAGTCAAGCTGCAGAAATAAATCACCACTTCATGTGGCATTTCCCCCCAGTGACCTCCCACATTACAGTCACCCCAGCCCAGTTCACTCCACCCCAGAGCAGCAAAACTGATGAGGCTCTAAGATATTTGGGGACACCAACTCCACTTCAGAGTTACTGCACCAGGAAGGCAATTTCCAGCTTCCTCACTCCTCACCCACTGGGTGAACACAGAGCAGGGTAACACTGGGAGAGCACAAATCCCTTTTTCAGCAGACACTTCAAAGTAGCCACTCATCTAAAACCACTTTTAAGATTAATTAATTGCATTTAAAGCAAAGGGCCAGGGGAGAAAGCATTGGTGCTTTCCTGTTTATCCTCGTCAGGAGGTGCTTATAAACTCCAAGCTGAATGGTGAGGAGTTTGTTACTCCAGGATACAGTTATTGCCAAGTATAACAATTTGAAGGTACTTCCTATTAATGTGGTAATGACCATATCCTGGGCTGATACACTGGGAATAAATGCTGTGCCTCTGGCATAATTACTACACTGGAAACAGGAAACAGCTTTAGGCTTTAGCATAAACAGTAATTATATCACATTTTAAATGAAGTTACAGAAGGCTGGAGTAAACTTTCTTGTTGGTAGCTTAGCAAAGGATACAGTAGTTCCAGACATTCCCACTTTGTACCTGTCACCTTCCTCCCTTCTAAAGCCCCCAGGAGCCTTTCCACAAAATAACAATTATGTTTTTATTTACCTTGTACTTGACAACTGGAGTGGGAAGAGGGGTTTGGACTCGCTCCAGTGCAAAGCTGGATTGCTCACATCAGCCTTGGAAGGTTTCACAGCAGGGCAGAAATCCCTCCCCATCTGCACCCCCAAACTGGTTTAGCTCCCCAGTTTGACCAGACACTGAAGGACCAGTTACATCACACTAATGCCTCCAGGCTGGGGCTGGGCCACACAGGCATCAGGTGCACTACAACCAAATCTGATCCCAACAAAATTACCACCACGTTTCCAGCTACAGGAAGGGATATGATGGACCCCAGTTTTGAGTGCTGCGTTCCCAAATACCCCACAATAATTTTTCCAATGGGGCATGGGGGGAACTGCAGGAATTGTACCTTGGTGGCTTGTTCCAACTACAAAAAGCCTACAAGTCCTTAAAATCCTGCTCAATGATCAGATCTGCCCTCACCCACAGCCCTCAGTCTTTGGCACCACCTTACAGGGCTGGTTAAGGTCACTTTGTCAAGGCCAAAGGACCTGAGCAGGGAGTGGCTTCCCGGGAGCTCTGCACTGAGAAGGAAACTGTCACAGGAAAGGAGAAACAGAGATAAGCCTTGTTTTACTCTGCCTCTGCTTCCAACCTGCTGGCATGTGCCTTTAGGATGCAAAGCTGGCTGTCAGCACAGCCCCGTGAGTCATCTGCCCATTAGATGCAATTTACATCAACTGCTACAATAAAATTTCATGGACTGAGCTCTATAGTGCATAATTTGGCAACAGTAAGCAGTGGTTGGTCCTGCCAAGTTTCATTTTAAATAAAAAGAAGGTGCAAGATGCAACAATTACTATTTTCTGCTAATGGTAATGAATAACTCAAAATATTTATGCTGAATGCAACCAATAGCTGGAGTTGACAGTTGTTCTGAGTAATGTACAAAACAACTCTCAGGACAATATCTCTACATATAGTTAAATATGAAGCAATCTGTGACCTTACACACCAAATGAGCACCAATCCTCTCTCCACCATCAAAAACTCCTCTCCCTTCAAGGATATGCTGTTACCTGTATCACCTCTTCTCTTTGCCTTATAAGCCAAGATATAAAAAGCTGGTGACATGTAAGTGCTTTACCATTTAGAGCTGCCAAATGTAAACCAGGCCTGGAGCGTGCAGGCAGATCAGCATTTTTACACCCCCCAATGTCAGCACATTCAGTACAACGCAGGAGAAGGCACTCAAGACCACACTGGAAGTGCTGCACACATCAACATGCCCCTGCTCCTGCTCAGGAAAGCTGTGTGCACTAATATTTTCACTACAGAGCTGAGCCTTAAGCCCCAAGCTCTCGAGTGAGGTGCAATTACCGTCTGTTACAGGCTGTACTTAACCACAAAACTGGGGAGCATCTCCCAAAGCCTGAAGATTTTCCAATGGCAGAGAGCTGGCAGAGCAGCTTCCATACTCCTCTCCAGCCTCCCTGCCGAGCCAGGCATAAGCAGAGGGAAGAGAGGGCCAAGTCCACAGCTTGCTTCATCCCTGCTCATCCACAGCCCTCTCAGCAGGCCCTCGTGGCCACTGGCAGCCGGGACCAGCAGCAGCAGCCAGGCTGCCATAAATTACAGCAGGAGACCAGCCCACAGACAGGCTTTATTGCTCAGGATCAGGCAAGCACAGCAACTGCTTCTTCCCTCCTCCCCGAGCTGCTCCATCAGCTGCTGGGCTGTGGTCAAAGACCAGGGCCCTCCAGGCAGGAGCGAAATACCAGCAGCACACGATTTACTCCAAGGCTCAAATGGCAGAGGCATTTTTAAAGCCACAACTTCATGGGAGCTACATAGGTAGGAATATTTAAAAGCTTTTTAACTGTCACTTTAATGGCTGGAGGAATTTAGATGAAAAATCCAAAGTTATCAGGAACTAAAAAGGCTCTTTTGGTGGGTTTTTAGCAGTTTGAAGCAAACCTTTGGCAG
Organism: Neodrepanis coruscans; assembly: GCA_013400695.1. Taxonomy (NCBI): domain Eukaryota; kingdom Metazoa; phylum Chordata; class Aves; order Passeriformes; family Philepittidae; genus Neodrepanis; species Neodrepanis coruscans. Next base: position 48,416 of record VYZS01067630.1, on the reverse strand, counting down.
GCAGAAGTGACTGTTTGCAAAGCCAGTCTGTCAGAGTCTTATGTAGACAAAGCCCAGTGGAAAGGACTTTCAGCTTCCACCAAAATGAGCCATAAGAGAACATCAAGTACTTGTTTTCTCCATGCCCTACCATTAAGATCCAGGCAGATCACTCTGAGTGTAGTGAAGAGACCTCTTGAGAGAGATCCTGTCTCCTGGTACAGGCAAACAAACCCCAGTAAGGGCTACACGAGAGATTAACCTCCCATTGCACTTTATTGTAATTAAACCATAACACACCTTCCAAGAGGCTCCATGATGCACTTACTAAGTGCAGTCCCTCCTGACTTTTTGCACTCCAGTGCTGCAGAAGTGGACTGCTGCTTTAAGTAGAGGGTTTGGGGCTTGAGAAACCACGACTCAAATTTGATTTCTGTCAGGTTAAGTCGCTGTGTCAGCTCAGACAAGGGAAAGTTGCAGGAGACCTGTGTGAAATTCACTGTCATCGTTGTCTGAATAGCTCCAGGGGCTGGGAAGATGCTGAGGCAGTACAGAAAGAGCTGCAGACCTTGGGATAACTCAGTGTGAGCCTCTGTTATGAAGAGTCACATCCCTCACTGTGCCCCTGTCTGTCACAGCCGCCGTTATCTCAGTGCCTGCAACTTTATCTCAACAAATTACACCCAGCTTATGTTTTTCAATTCCTGTGCCAACTTTGTCTTTGATGGTTTCACATTCCCATTAATTCCTTCTCTTCCCACGTGGTTACAAGCCTAATGAGGGTTAAAGGGTGGTGCAGCTCAATGACAGATCCGACCTGCCTTGGATTCCTCCCCCCATCCATCACCAATCCTCCAGCCCAGCATCAGTGCTCAAGGAACCTCAACTGCACATCAGTGGGGGGAAGCTGCTCCAGCTAAACCCAAAACCTTAAAATCCAGTTTTCAGATAGAACAGCTCCCTCAGACAGAAAACAAAATGCTACAAACATTGGATTGAACTCTACCTCCAACATGGAGGCAATCTTATCTAATACCAACCCTCACAGCTTCAGCTCTTCCTCCTGCAAAGGAAAAAGAGGCTGTTGCTTCACACATTCTCCCCAGTGCCCATCACTGCTGTAACACCAGCTCATGGCAAGGAGGATCTGCCAGGCAAACACGGCTTCTGACAGCCTTCAACACAACGCAAGAGAGAAGCTGCATCTCCAACTTCATACACCAGCTTTAAAGTTTCCCCCAGTCTGTCAGAACCTCAGGGTTTTTCCTCCTCTGTAAGTTAAGGACCCTGCCCAGCAGGCTTTAAAATCAAGTTTTCATACTGCTGAACTGCAGCTAAAAATGTACCAGGATTTCTTCCACAAATTCATCTATTCAGCCCTTCCATTTCCTGATCCTACTTCCTAAGGACAAGGCACAAAGATCCTTTAACAGCTGCTGCATGAAAAGACACTCACACAGAGCACACTGTAGAGTCACAAGGTCTGATCCTAATCCTGGAGGCCCAGATATTTTTGGGATACCCTTGCCTTACTCATTGGTAACAGAGGAAAACAGTCAAGTTATAACAAGGCCTTATTTCAGTATTTCATGCCCAGCTATTTAATGTGCAAGGAGGTGGGTTTGCCTCCCGTGGAAATTCCAATGGCACAGCACCATGCTGTGATACCTCCTGCATGTCATTCCATATTCCTAGTGTGCTCAGAAATAGGAATTTCAAAAAAATTACCACACATAAATGACCCCAGTTCGAGCACAAGATGCATCAGGTAGCAGGAAGAAACAGGAATGTCAGTGATACATCTTGCCATGATGGAAAGATGAAAAATCATTCCAGTAAACAAAGAACCAACTTGGATCAAGTAAGTCCCAAAAAACTGACACAGGGCAGCTCAGAGAGGTCTTAATTTCCAAAAGGCAACAGCCATCCCTCATCTGGAGAGTCAGGATGTATATCTACACACACACACAAGGCGCCAGCCATTCCCCTGCACAGCCAAGAGCCATCCCTATCTACAAAGCCACCCACAGCTCCTGCTCAGCCACGTCTGCTGTGTGACACAGGATAAACTCAAGACAACCAGAGCTCTGTCAGCTCCACTTCCCTCTCCAAAATCCAGGAGATGATGGTTCTATGGGTGACCAGCACAGGAAGACGAAGAAAGATCCCATTCCAACCAGTTATTCCCATAAAATGGAGAAAGCAGTTATAAGGTTATCTGTACAATGGAAACAGTGACACTTTCCAGGCCACCTCTAAGTGATAAGATTTCTCTATGGCAGTTACTTATCAGTTGCCCTAAAGGTGTGTGGGTTTTGTCTCACTTTTTTTTTTTTAAGTCTGAACTTTACTTTTTAATATCATAGTCTTATTAGAACTCTGACAGGCAGGACATAATTTGATTTAGTAAACATACAAAAATAACTTCTCCTGCAGCCTTCCAAAATTTTCAAGTGTGCTTATTGTGTAACCCCACAAATTTAGCAAATGACCCTTTTCTCATGCTTTAGCCTGAGACATGAATGAAAGGACTGTAGTGGTCTGAGTAAATCCTTAAGGCATCTCCACATAAGCAGCTTTTAGGATCTGTGAAGGACAGAAAATCTGCTGCACCACAACAGGTGACAATATGCAGACATCTTTCTGAAGTGAGTTATTTACTTCATGTATCACAGTGGAAAACATGAACAAGATGCTTTAAACAGCCTTTCTGCTGCTGGAGAGATGCTGCAAGAGCCTGTTCTGGGTGATCTAGTCCCCATAATCTACACCATGCAGTGACATGAGACAGATGCCACAGTGTTGTGCACAGGTGTGAATGACAATCGGTTTCTGAAAGTTAAAGAGGTTCTGTTACATTTTCACCTGATACATTCAATGGCGCAGACAGCAGATGTGATTATTCCCCCTGGAAACAGATCAAATCCAAATCCTCCTGACAATTCAAGAATTGCTAGAAACGACACCAGCTGAGTGTGCAACTCAGTCACGGATCACTGACCAAAACCTGTCACTGCTGTTGAACCTTTTTGGATCACCCTGACCTTTAGCTCCTGCTTTTCATGGTACTTTTCCTGCTTCTCATCTCCATGTAGCAAAACAGAGGGAAAAACCTAAAAGCTTCCCTTCTTTTTAATGTGATGCATTGGAGTTCCACCAAAAAGTCTGTTTTCCCTTGGATTAAACCAAAGCCTCTTTGAGTAAGTGCAGGACACACAGTGTCCCACAGTTTAGAGGGAGCACCTGGGTCTGAGAATGACTCTGGGACAAACACCTGATTGCAACAGCCACACCCTTCAGGCATCAACCACCCTGTGAGGCTCCCTGGACCCTCAAAACACTCTGCATGCCCAAGGGCTGGGACACTGGAGCTACTGCAGGGCCCCCAGCACCCCTGTGATTTCAGCAGCAACAATATTCACCATCAGAGGTCTAAACCCCGGGTTTTCAGGCTTCAGAGCAGAGACTGTTCTTTATCCACTTGGAGGAAAGCTGTCTCCACAGGAGTTATTGTTTCTGGCTGTCTGCAGATTTGGGATTTACATCTGGTTCGTATTTTCTCTCTGCAACCACAGTGGGTTTTGTTTAGTTTGTTTTTTTTAAACAATGACTTTCTGGATGATGCAGTGGAAGAAACAGCCACCAGGAGAACGTGCTGGTTTGCCAAACCACCACAATGCAGCTCAGTCTGACTATACAGAGAGTGGGGATTTGGTGGTCCTTGTGCCCTTGGCACTGCACAGCAAAGTGTTTCTTTGGGGGAACAAACCACCCAGTATAACCTAGAGCAGCATCTTGTCCTCCTTCCCACTGAGACACCAAGAGTAACATTTCTATTGTTCTGGCTACTGAACTGCTCACAATTAAAGTTATAAAATTTATATTAACTACCACCTCTAAAGGTTATTTCCACCCATCTGATACTACAAGAGAGAAGAAACCAAAGTACACGTCTCTAAATAAAAAATTCCACTTCTCACAGGTGAGCAACAGCCAACTTTCAAACTACTTGTGTCCTGACCTAAAATCAAACTGGCAATTAGAGGTGGGACAGCTCCACATCCCCTTATCCATTCCTCAATCCTGCCCTTCCAGACTCCACTTTCAGAACAGACTCCTCCAGAGCAAGAGTGCAGCACTGTGGAGAGAAGGGCTTGAAGCTCTCCCACAGCATTGCTACAGAAACATAAAAGTGCAGTCTTTCAGTCATTAAAATAATCAGAGGTATGCTGGAATCCAGTTTAACCACAATACCTGCCAGCTGGGCTATCAATGCATTAATCAGCTACGTGAAAATGAAGCTTGAATCCCGTAGGACAGCCAAGTTTTGCCGAAACAGATCCATCAGCTCCTTCATCTTAAATCCAAAATTCGCTCCTGCAAAATCCCACACGCAAGTTTTGGTGATGTGCTCCCATACAGACACCCTTCCTCCAGAAGTTATTTACTCTTATTAAAGGTAAAGAGGCAAACAGACTTTGATCCTCTGTCAAAAATATTCCAAGGTCCAAAAAATAAGTGGATACAGTTGGCATAAAAGCACAGCAAGAATATTGTTCCCAGGGTCTCCTTCAAAGCAACATTCAAACAGCTACTCCAGCACCCTGCTGCCCACACTCCTTTTGGAAAGACATCAAGAAAACCCCAAACATTCTGTAGGGCAGCACAGGCTGATCTAACTCAGCAGATCAAATGTGCTGCTGCCCCTCTCACCACCCAGGGAACAAACTGAGTGTTGGGCCACTGCCATGCCAATATTTCAAGTGCATGCAACCCTAAACCACTTCCCAGGCTTTTTTGTTTTTGCAAAAAAGCAAGTGAGTATCACATTTATTGTGCTGCAGTGGGAGAATGTGGTTATATTTGAGCAGTGTATCATTTCACCTGGACTAACTAAACTATTCAGTTACACAAGAGCTAATCATGAACAGAAGATAAGCCCCGAGATAAAAATAGGCAGAAAGACAGAGAGACCTTGTAACAGTTAATCAGCATGATTCATTTGTCAGCCTGCCATACAGAACACCACCTGAAAAAGCCTTGAACTTCCCTCCAACAAATCTTTTTTAAGCAATAAAACCTCTTGGGTTGGTTTCGCTTCAGTTTTATTTCTAAATCATTCATCAAACTCCAACTAATCCCCGACTACACAGAGGAATCAGAGTCCAAATGGGGAAGAGGTACAACATACCCTGAGTGTCACCCAGACAGGATTAGCCCAGCAGCGACCCCTCACAGCACGTCAGTCTTGCCTGACTTCCATAAAAACATGTGGCTGAGCAGATTCCTGCAGGACAGCTTCATCCAAAGGCTCCTGAGTCTGGCCCTCTGTCCTCAGCACTGGCTGGTGCCCAGGTACTTAACTCACCCAACATGAGCCGGATCACTGGGATCTCAAATCCTCACAGGGAATCACAATGGGGACAGCAGCTGGCACAGGAGAGATGGAAAGGGACAGGCACAGGGCAGCAAAGGGAGCTGCCAACCCTAAGATGTGGAGGCAGCAGTGATTTTGGAGACCATTTGTAATTGTTACCTTGATATAGAGTGTTTCCTGAAAATAAAACTGACTTTGCCTTCTCCTTTGTGTTTCCCATAAGGCCCCAGACACTTCCCAACAGCCCTTGGAAGATGAAAGCAAAAAAGATCACTTTGGGCAATGTGAGAGACTCCAGCATTTGTTGCTGAACAATGGCATCTATTCAAGTCTCTGGCTGTTAATTAGGAAAGTAAACAAAAAAAAAATCATAATTTAAGCCTTCACTAGATATTTGGCTTTCTAATGTCCTCTAGAGAATATTGTCAAACTCCTCTCCTGTCCAAAGCAGGGATTTACACTTCCATGCTAACCCAGTTCCCCAAACCTTAATTGGAAGTGGCATTAAGTTCAGGGCGGGCTTATGCAGAGTAAGATCCAGCAACAGAATTTCATTAAGCCAGTTTTTCACATGTTAACTTCATTTACCCGTTTAAGATGATGAATAATTTAGAAGTATTGAGCAGCTCCACTGTCAGACATTTGCTCTCTGATCTCACCAATGATTTACAGCCCCACTTCAGGTCAGCAGTGCCCACAAAATTACATTTGGGTCCAGCTTCTCATCCTTTGGGCTTTGCCACCAGCCTGGCTGTCCATCTTCAGATGTGCCAATTACAGTCATCCACCCAGGCTGCATCTCTAATTTTATCAGGTTGTTTTCTCAGAGGTGCAATATGAACAGAGTTGGGGTATTTAGTGTAACCAGCAGAACACTTTGCTCTGCTTGCTTTGGGTTGGCTGTTCCAGGTCTGACCCTTCACAGCTGACGCTGCTCTGGCCTCCAGTTCACCCCAAGCACAGCTGCCCCACTGCAGAGAGGACACTCAGCAGCTCAGCCATCACCTGATGTGGTTTCCTTTAGAGCCAGATACTCTCAAGCTCACCCAGGAGACAAAAGTTTAGTTATTTTAAACATTTCCTCTCAGAGCATCTCTGGCACAGCTGTAAGATTTCCACCTGCCTCTCCCATCAGGCATGTCCAGTATTACAACAAAATGGGAAAACCATATGGACACTCCTATGGATGAGGAAAGGTCCCATCTGCACTGCATCCTTAAACTGTGTTTTCCTCAGCAGCCCACACACATCTGGGTAAAATGGAACACAACACAATGAACTCCATTAAGAAAACATGTTTCACCCCTCAAAGGCAGCTTTGCTTTCTGCCAACAGTTAAAACAAATCCTCTGCATCGCAGGTAGGAAACCACACAACTTGCCTTCTGTATCCCACTTCTCCAAATTCCCCAGACTGCTGTGCCCAACACAATGAGCTCTTCCAAATGCTCCTCTCTGATAAAATACTACCAATTGTTGGAGCAGCCCCAAAATACTGGGATGCAACACACGCGAAGCAGCTGACACACAACCACAACTTCAGCTGCAGCAATGACACAGCTTTGATTTCTTGGCTGCAGTTCCCTAAATATGGGCAAAATGCTCCAACGAGCAGGATGAGAATGGTCACAGCAGGTTTGGTCCAGTTCACTCCCAAATGATTCAATGTGAATCACATTTTCTTCAGAACAAGAAGTTTAAACTTTGTGGACTTGGTATTTTCTGCTGAAAGAGTAAAAAAACCCCCACACCACACACACAAATGCACCCTCTCTAATCTTTTACCACATTTACAGTTTTGCTTTTCCACTCCACCCAGCCCAAGGGAGAACCACATCTCTTTCAAGACAGAAAATATCACTGGGTATCTTCAGAAAAACTGACATTTAACAGGCTACTGCTGCTTTAACATATATATTTTGATTTCACTAGACCAGAAGATGAAGTAAATCAGCCAAGCAAACCAAGGGCAAGTCACAGATGAACAGGTTCTATCAATTACTTACAGCAAAGTGAAAAGTTACCAAGTACTTGGCAAGTAAATTGGTTTATTGCTTTGCTCTAAATTCCCAGAGCTGCCTGAAGTATTACCTCTTAAAAACAAAGTAACCAGCAATGAAGTCAAAAGTGCCCTCAATAAAGACAATAATTCTTGTTAAAGGACTTTAATGGAGACTGGAAACTGGATTTGGACACCTTTTTCAGAGAAAAAAAAATACCACCTGAAATAGTTCCAACCATTTTTTTCTTTTCAACCCAGAATAACCTACAAGAGCCAGTCAGTCCGATTAAAAATATGAAATAAATACTTCTAAACTAAAATAAAATTTTGGCAAACAGTAACCTCTTCTTGTGCAGCTATAAGAGGACAGAAACTTACTCCAGCACAGCAGCAGCAATGCTTGTCATGGCATTGTACCAGAAGACAGCCAAGCTCACAAAATTCCCAAGAAAGAAGAGGCTGTTCCAGCAGCAGCCTGTGGCTGGGATGGTGAATATTACCCAGAAGCAGCATTTTCTATTTTCAGCACATTTTTAGGACTGCAAATCTCAGTCTTTTTAATGCAGAACAGACTGACTTAGCATCTTCAATTCCTGAACTACACCACACCTTTTACACCACACCTACATGACTTAAAAGTATCTCCAAACAAGGGTGCAGCACAGAAACCCACACTCTTCAGTGATCTGCCAAATACCAGGCCATTAGTTACGTGAGATTTGCCTACAGAAGAAGTTTTTCCATTAATTTTGTTTAAATTTCCTTTCTTTTTAATGAAATTATTCAAATTCAAGTTTCATGATGTTGATCTTGCAGTTAACCTTAAAAAAAAGTATCAGGGCTTGAAGGGCTCCTTATTAAGTTGCTCAACTCTGCTTTTGCAGTGCTCTTGGTGATTTGTAGCTCAGCAAGCAACAAAACTAGCTGAAGTTTTCCAGCTCCATCAACTACAGTTTGCAGCTGCATGTTGACATTTGGGAAGAGATTCTCTATATCAGAGCTTTCAATACCCTAAAGTTCACCCAAACTTGGTCTAGTTATAGTGTACAGACTACAGACATTTGAATTCTGCACTTTTATTAAGCTCCCACCTTTAATTTCCTCTCTTCATGCCCCCACATCGAGTTGTGGGATGAGACTGTGTATGCTCAGCTGCTCTGTTTCAAGAACATTTTATGACAAAGGGGAGGAAAATAAGACATACCTGTGGATTTGCCCGTTTTTATGCAGGTAGTCCAGCCCCTCCAGCACCTCCTTGAGGATTGTGGCTATACAGGGCTCATCCAGGACACCAGTCTTGTGTTCTCCTTTGGCCACAATGTGCTTGATGATATCCAAAACAGAGCCTAGAGAAAAGAATTAAACACCTCAGTTTGAACTAGAAGAACTGACTCACAGTTAAGTGTAGTTTATAAACATTTAATATACAAGTCCAAGGAATTCACTGATGGATGGGCAGGATCAAGGTCAGCAGCTGAAGCCTTTGCTGAAGGAAAGCAGAGGCAAGGATGAACTCCTGGGTGCAGATCCTCAAGGTGGGCTGTAAAATTCCTGGGATCACAAGTAATGAGAAGTTACTGGAACAAGCCAACATGTAAAATGTACATACACAGGACTCCTGGAAGGTTGGTAAATAGATACTGACATTACAGCTGGTTTAGTGCTGAGTACCAGGGAAGCTGGAGCAGGGAAATGGAAAAAGCAGGGGACTGCCAGGACTCACAAGCTGAAGGCAACAAGCTTGATAAAATTAAACTCTCAGCTCCTACAAACCCCAGGCAGAGAAATAGCAGGAAAAAATCTAACGTGTTAAAGGGCTGACACCACCCCAACAGGAAAAAAGCAGAAATGGTTTAATAGAGAACAAATGAGGCTGAATTCTGACAATAAGTCACTTCTTCACTGTGTACAAAACTGGAACAGTTTATATCCTTCCCTAGAAGCACCATGTTTAGTCTCCCTCCCAACCATGGTGTGAATGACATCACCTTCCATGACAAACCAAGCTTTACAGAGCAAACCACCTCTTTGAATTGCACCCAAGAATAAACAGAACCAATGGCTTGTAACAGACCTCTTGTGCAAGGTCCTGTTCTCATGACACACTGGGGACTGTCCTCTTTGTATTTACATCTGGACTGAAGACAGTCTTCTCAGAACT
>VYZS01067630.1:23761-34096 GCA_013400695.1 Neodrepanis coruscans | reverse complement strand
CTGGTTTGGAACAAGACTACAGATAAATGCAGGAGTATTCCAGCTGGAATTTCATGTGTCCCCAGAGGCAAAAGAAATGTACAGCAGACCTGGTTGCCAAGGGAACCATATCTTGCATGTTATAGTATAACTTAAGTGACAGAACAAAGATACAGGATAAGTTAAATGCAAAGAAAACTCCTTTAACTTTGGCAAGCAGAACAGGAAAATTTAATGCTTTAATTTTAAATTAAATTACAACACCCCCCAAAAAAGCAGGTAACAGTACCTCTATTGATTTGCCATTAAGAAGCCTGGGCTGGAAAACAGGGTTGAGGTTCACTACCCAACAATATGAGAAAGTCTGCCCCAAACCTGATGAACACTGATGCTGAACAGGCTGCACCTTTCAGAACAGGGGGTTGGCAGATTCATTGCTGCTTCTTCTGAGACATCTCAGCATCAGCCAGTGTTTTCAGTGAGCCTGACTGTCACCAGAGCCAAGAACTAAACCTGCACCTTGTCAGTCTCTGGCAAAGGGATGATGAAAACACAAAAAGGAAGAGGAGCTTGGATTCGGTACTTCTGGGGCTGAGGAACAGACACAGCAAGAGAACACCAAAGCAAAGGAAAGAACAAGTTATACAAAACAAAGGAAAAGACATTTAAGTAGATTGCTGGGGTTTCCAGTTTTGAGGTTTCTTTTTAACCCTGGTTAAATCTCCTTAGAGCATGAGTTAGGGACACTTCTACTCCTTGCCTCCTTCCCTCTAGAGTACTTGCATGGATGCATAAGAAATATGACAAGATCAAGGCAAGAAAACAAGATAATAATACAATAAAGGGAGCAAAACAGCCTATTTAAGATAAAGACATTTATTGGAGAAAATTTGGAGACAAACTGTTTATTTTTTCATGCTTTTCCTATTATAGCTGGAATGGTTAATGTACCTACACACTCTGCATTCTGCAGTTGTGTACAACCCCCACCATCTCCTGCTTCTGACTTACTCCATCCTTAATTGTTTGAAATTGTGTTTCTACAAATAAAATTAAAAATCCTCCAGATGGTTTAAAAATAGCACCGCTCTCCCTCTCTCCTAAGAAAATAATTCAAGATAAACACAAGGATTTCCATGCTTTGATCATAACTTTCTGTTGGAATTAGAAGAGGCTGGATCAGAGATTAACACAGCAGAAGTGGAACAAGATGTCCTGTCTCCATGGTGGAGACATGAGATTTGCCCAACTCCTTTCTGGTCGGGCTTCCTGAACTTCAGATCAAAGGCTGAAGTAAGAAGTTGATTAGATAATATTAGAAACTTTTGGAAAATAGAAGGTTTAACTATGGGAAAAAAAATAAAATGTTAAACTATTTCAATACAGCAGTTATCTTAGCAGATTTAATTAGGAGCCTTGAAGAGGGCAGAATATCCAAGAAAATCTGGAAATGTTTCAGTATTTAAAGGATTCGCACAGTTTAAAAATATTTGGAGGTCTCATTTGCTGTAGGCTAGGACAGTAAAAACTGTTGTGTGGTGTAGCAAGTCACCAGAGCCAGCTGTTTCATAGGAGCAACTGTTTTACAGAGCTATCTACAGCCTTGTGTCACCTGTGAAATGAGAGCTCTTGTTAAAAGCAGCAAGAATTCAGAGGAGCAAGGAGGTCACACTCAGTAAAAGCACCAGAACAAAAGGACAGCTGCTCCTCTTCCTACTAAAAAGCCACAGGAGCTGGAGAGCAGGACTGGGCTTCAGCTGGCTTTAAAAAGGCATGAGTAAAATCTGTGACAGGGGAATGCCAGGGAGGCAAAGAGCAGGTCAGGAGCTGTCTAGAAATAGCCATTGGAGCTGAGTTTGGAGTAACACTGGACCCAAAGGCCAGGGTGTCGAGTTGACAGTGCTAAGCTTAGATCCCTACAAAACTTCCATCACCAGAGAAAAGGGTCTGAAATTTCTAGTGGAGGGAACAGAAACAGCAGGTACTTCATGAACCTGACACAGACACACGTCACCAGAGCTGGAAGAGGGTGTCAGAGTAACTGGACACAGCAGGAGCTCTTGTCAGGACCGGCTGCAGCTCCTCACAGCCACGTTTCTGCCATCAGCAGCTCCACACCTGCTTCCCTGTCAGACCTGCCAGTTCAAACTGCTCCCACCAGTGACTCCCAACAGCCTCACTGGGCTCTGATGCGCATTTGGAGTCCTTTGTTGCTCCCCCATACGTTACCTCCTCACTGCTGGGGACTTTCAAAGATAGAGAAGAGGCAGTCAGGTAATTAAGGCACCTTTGAGTGCACTGTCTGGCTGCTCAGACTGGTGTACAATTAACACTTCATGGATTTAGCATATTCTCCCTTAGAGACATTTCTAAAACACTTGCATGTATGACTAGATTAGGATTTCAACAAGAAGACTGCAACCAGAAAGTAAATTAAACTGCACTTACAACAGCAACAAGAAGAAAGGCTTGGCCTGTCTTGTGGGCTGTTTATCAAAGTAATAAGGTCAGTGTAAATAGGCAGAAATTAAAACTGGTTTCAGCCTGAAATCACACACCAGCACACACTGACAGGAAAGAAGCAATAAGATTCTGAACTTGTACTTGAGAATTTATCCTGGATACAAGAGCCACAGTGAACATATAGAATGGACACCAAAATGTTTCACATGTGCTTACAGGGACACACAACTCTCAGTCCACACTCTAAGAACAGTTAGATGGAATAAAAGTTAGGCTGTCCCCTGTTTTGTGTTTTTCTTTGTTTGGGGTTTTTGTTTTGATTTTGTTTGCTTGTTGCTGGTTTTTTTTTTTTGCTTCGTGATTTACAAACCAGCCCAAAAGTTTTTCCTGCTGAGAAAGCCAGATCATTATTTTTCCCACTGTATGACAGATGACTGAAAAAGGAGCCACTTTATTACTGATAAGAACTAAGCTCAAAGGAATGAGAAGCAGTTTTAAAAGTGTCTCTTGTTACATAAATCACTCAGCCTAAACCCAACCGAAAACAGACTCATTAAAAGTGAATGAAAAAGCTCTTCAGCCAGAAAGCTCCAAACACAAATTTCTTCCCCCATCCTTAAGACTGTCCTGTAGAATTTTCCTATGAGCTCCAAGATGTGATTTCTGAAGGATGGACATAAAAAAAGTATAAAGTGAAAACAGCTGAAAAATACCTCTCAAGGAACCCTCCTGCTCAGAAAGTGATGGGTCATTCTCCAAGTCTTTCCATTTACTTTAGGAATTCCTCCAGACCTCAAATGATTTTAATGAGAAAATTTAACAGACTTTTGCTGAGGAGAGGATAAAATGACACTGTTACCAGTCTGTCTTTTACTGCATGACCCTCATCAGGGTAAGAAGCAGCGAGATTTCCTGGCACTGCTTTACTGAAATCCCCCAAGCTGCACAAGGGTCAATTATCAGGCTGTGTAACACAAAAGCCCATTCAAAGGGAATATTAAATGAGAAGCAGGTCATCATTCACACCTCCAAGAGGCTGGTTCTGAAGCAGTGATTATTTTTCCAGAAATTTTCCAGTGCGGTCTCTACATTTGTGGAGCACTGATAATGAAATGATGGTACACGAAGAGCCTGAATTTTTCCCAGCTTTACACACAAAAGAACAAAAAACAAACAAACCAAAACACCACACACACCTCCACACAAACCTGAGAGGAAACAGAAACAACATCTGGACGTTCAAGGATGAGCCTCTTCATGACTTGATTCTGACAGAAAACTGCTGTGAAATAACTGAGGCAGCTGTGCATTTTCTTCAAAGATGTTGTGCACTCTCCTGTAAAAGGCCAAGTTCATCTCTGCTGCTTCTCCAGCACCCCCAAAATGCCTTTTCCTCGTGTTGTGGAAACTTTCCCATAGATACAGTTTTTATACACATCAGAAAACTACTTGCTCTAAGCTGGCAGGGGGTTCTTTTCCACACACAAACAGCCATCACATCTTTAATGACCTGTTACATGTCCCCCCAAGAAAAGAGAGGGTATTGCTTAATGACACATGAGATATTAAAAACCCTTCAGGATGGACTTCAGATGGCATAAAAATTCGATTTCCCCCAGGAGAATTGCTAAAATTCTCTACAGAACATCTTCAAAGACATGTTTTATGGTCATTGTTGAGGTCTTGTGGAAAAAAACAACAGGTTTAGCCAGATTTTTCCAGATCATCTTCTGGCATTTTACAGCCTGCAGAAGTAAGCCAAGAATAGAGAAGCCAAGAGGTTTTTGTTTGAAAGCAAGAAAAGAGGGATTTTTTTTGTTTTGTTTTCAGTTCCTTTTCACTGGAGTGCCATGAAAATGAGTCTTCCTAAAGGCAGGCCTAAGATTTAGCAACAGTCCTTTGTGTTATTATCCAGAACCTGATCCCATTTCTTGTCTCAACTGTAACTCAGACAAGGATCCTGGAAAATATTACGACATCAAATAAAACATTACTGATAGAGAGTTTGAAAGTTCTTTTCTCAAAAAACGCTGTTTCTTCAGTGTCTGAGAGAATAAATTCAGAAAGAGGAAATTTCCTCAGCTCTGTGCAAATTATGCAGTGACTTTAAAAAGCTACCACAGTCACATATTTCAGTGTTACTAGTGATATACATGAGAAGCTATTTCTGAGCTGAATGGACTGAAGTCAAATATTGCCATTCATATTTTTAAAATACTTATTTATTTTACTAATATTTACCCATCCATCTGAGCTGGAAGACAGGAATGGAGAAGCAGAATGAAGGCCCCATAATCCAAAGGGAAATCCAAGTTTAGCAACCAGCTACAGCACTTGGACACACACAGGAATATGTGTGGATGGGATGGGATTGGATTCACACAAGAGTACTGAGGGAGCTGGTGGAAGTGCTCTCCAAGGCTCTTTCCATCATCCACCAGCATTCCTGGCTCACCAGGGAGATCCCAGTTCACTGGAGGTTGGAAAATATGAATCCATCCACAGAAAGGGCTGGGAGGATCTAGGAAACTGCAAGCCTGTCAGTCTGACCTCAGTGCCAGGGAAGCTCATGGAGCAGATCACAGGACACACAACAGGAAAACCAGGTGATCAGGACAAACCAGCATGAGTTTGTGAAAGGCAGGTCCCACCTGATCTCCTCTGACAAGGTGACCCAGTCNAGTCCGTCTCCTCTCTCGGGTAACAAGGGATTGGGTAAGGGGCAATGGCCTCAAACTGCACCAGGTGAGGTTCAGATTGAATTTCTTCATGGAAAGGGTCTTGTCATGGAAAGGGCCCTTCAGAATTGGGACAGGCTGCCCAGGGAGGTGGTGGATTCACCATCCCTGAAGGTATTTAAAAGACATGTAGATGTGGCACTTATGGACAATGGTGTTGGGGTAGGTCTTTTCCAACNTGACAGCCAACATGAGTTTGTGAAAGGCAGGTCCCACCTGATCTCCTCTGACAAGGTGACCCAGTCTGTGGATGAAGGAAAGGCTGTGGATGTCAATTCCTAGACTTTTGTAAAGCCTTTGACATCACTCCCCAAATTCTGGCAGAGAAACTGGCTGCTCATGGCAAGGACAATGGTTTGAGGCTCAACAAGGCCAAGTGTCAGGTCCTGCATTTGGCTCACAACAATCCCAGGGAGTTTTACAGGCTGGGGAAGAGTAGCTGGAAAACTGCCTGGTGGGAAAGGGCCTGGAGGTGCTGGTCAACAGAGTGAGCCAGTGTGTGCCCAGGTGGGCAAGAAGGCCAATGGCATCCTGGCCTTTATCAGCAATAGGACCAGGGCAGTGATTGTTCCTCTATATTCAGCACTGTTGAGGCACCTCAGGTACCGTGTGCAGTTCTGGGCCACACACAAGACACGGAGGTGCTGGAGTGAGTCCAGAGAAGGGCAATGNAATTTCTTCATGGAAAGGGTCTAGTCATGGAAAGGGCCCTTCAGGATTGGGACAGGCTGCCCAGGGAGGTGGTGGATTCACCATCCCTGTAGGTATTTAAAAGACATGTAGATGTGGCACTTATGGACAATGGTTTTGGGGTAGGTCTTTTCCAACCTAAACTCTGCAAGTCTATGAAATACCTTAATTCCCTCAGGAAATAAACAAGGGAAAGGGAACTGCAAAAAGACAGATTTTTACATTGCCTTTCAGGGTAGAGAAATTGGACCACTCACCTCCACTAAGTAACTTCATCACCAGCCAAAGCTCATCTTTCACCACGAAGGATGTGTAGTAAGATACAATGTTGGGGTGATGGCACTGACTCATGGCTTGAATTTCTTTCTGCAGAGAAAAACAAAACATTAGCAGTTGGAGCCAGCAATTATCACTCCTCAGGCACACAAGTTATCTTCATCTTACTCAAGACACAAAGAGGGTGCAGAGGAAAAGGACACCTAGGAAATCCAGAAATACTCTATAAACACTGCATCATACAAGGGCCCAAAAGTATTTTAGGGTGCTCTGCCTTCTGCCTAGAAAGAACAAAATTTGACCAAAAAACCCTTGGCAAAACAACAAAGTAGTGGCAACTCAAACACCTGCATGCAGCTACAACAGGATATTCCCAAAAATTCACACATCTCTCCCTAAGAAGTTCATGTTGACTTCTGCTTTCAGTAAGACATCACACAATAGATGCTTAATCTGTTGAAGATGATTATTTGGATGAGAAAGGGAAATATCTTCCTCTGGGAAAAAAATGGCCTCTTATTCCTAATGTCTCTTCCCAGCTGGAAAGCAGATGGCTTAGCTCAATCAGGTTGAAGGCATGAAGGACATCTGTATCCTTTGTCACACTGGAAGAAGAGGGAAATCACTTGGAGATTATAAAGTCATTAGCTACTACAGATGGAGGACAACATGAAATATGTTCAGACATTAAACTGTTTAGAGTTTTGACCATGCTTAGTCTGGGATTTGGTTATGGGTTAAGGGCTGAGGTTTTCCAGGTTTTGAGGGGGGAACAACACCACAGAAAGCACTGACTGATTTCATTATGCAAGCACAAATCACCAGTTTGGACAGAAAGCCTCACAGTTTCTTGGCTGTCCATAGACAAAAGCCATCCATTAAGCCCAGCCTGGCACCCTGCACTGCACCCAGCTGGGCCTTTGTGCTTCAGCCAAGTTGGTACCTTTGGCCAAGTCTCCCAACCTGCCAAGTCGTTCCCTCCAGCACCAGACCCTCATCCCCTGAACTTTGCTCTCACCTAAGACATTCCCTCACTGAACACATGGATGCCACTCACTTTTCAAAGGTTTAACCACTGCTCCCTGGCAGCCTCTTCCCCATGACACCGACTCAGCCAACCCCATAAATCCAAACCCACAGGGCAGGAGGAGAACAAGGGTCCTTGACACCCTGACCCTTTCCTCCCTCTAAGGACAACACCTCCCTGCTACTGAAACACAAGAGAAAGCTCTGAAAATTCACTTGTGTCCAGGACACCCCACAAATGCAGCACATTCTTCTCCTGCCCATGTACAAAGCTCTGCTTGTGACCAAGTAAAGGCAAACTGCTTCCCCTTGGCAAGGGTTTCACTGGCAATCCACAGCTCCAAAGAAACAGGCTCATGTTGATTTATCCACTTAATGCTGCTTTTCAGGGAGTAGGTGTATTTGAGGAATCCAAAGCAATCTCTTTCTGCTTCCCCAGAAGAGGCACCAACTTTCCAGGAAACTTCAACAAGCAGATTAAAGAAGAATCCTTCTAAACAGGAAAGGATATTTGAAGAGCGGGGAACAGGCTATTCATCTCCATGTAGCATATTCTTTGACTAAAAACCACTCTGTGAAAATAAATACAGCCTAAAACAATATCCTCTGCTTACTCTGACAGCTCCAGCTCCCTTCCTTCCAAACATTCACTTGTATCAAGCCATTTTTCAAAAAGGAAATAAATCAGCAGCTCTGGAGTTTTCTGGGGCTTTCTACAGTTCTCTGAGACAATAAAAAAAAATACCACATGTGCACAAATGGCACCAGAGGAAACCAAGGTGGAAAGCAGCAAAAGCAGAGCTGCTGATCCATCCCATCAGCCAGACCTGCCCCAAACCCACCACCCTCAGAAATGATCCAGAGGAGCTGCCTCTGTCCTTTCCAAGCTTGTCCACTCAAAATATTTTGAAGCAGCTCCCTGGGAGATCAAGAGAGTAATACAGGAAACATACACAAACATGGAATATTTTATATATATTAGTGCATCCCACTGGACAAAGTCTGGACCAAGATGCCTTAAGAGCCCAGACCTGGATCAGATCTTTGCCATTGGCACAGCCCAGTTCTACAGCATTTTTCAGGCATTCCGTGACACTCAGGTACTGTGTTATTATTTTTCAAGATTTTTCTCTCTCATTCACTGCCACAATCTGCTCCCTGGGTTGGGAAGCACAATTTCAAAAAAAAATAGCTTAAGTCTGTCACATGGTTTGGTGCACAGAGGGAAAATAAATAATCACAAACCTGACCTATGCAATTAAACACCCCTGTCAGCCAGTGGATGTGTAACACAGGCAGATTAATCCATTTCTGACACAGTGTGGCACAGCTCTGAATAATTAATAGCATCACAGCCCACGATTTTCAGTGTTTTTACATTATTACCAATCACAAGGAGCAGCAGCCAGGCAGACTTTCCCTCCCACCCACAGACCCCCACCTCATTTTCAGCAGTTTTTTCAGGCTGATCTCACACCAGCTGCATCAAAGCTTGGTTCCTCTTCACCCCTAAGAGGGCACCAACATCCTTGAAGGCTCAACACATGCAACTGTTGTAAGTGATGGTGGCAAATCCCAGTGGGATTTGTGTTAAAATGCTTCCTGGCATAACTGGAAACAAGCCAATTCAGCCTGTGCTCCAGCAGCTCCAATGCAGGGGTTGAAGGGCTGTGGTTAAAGCAGGAATCTCAGTCAAGGATCACTGGGCAGCTCAGCTCTAAAGAATACTCACAGGAAGAGGCACCAGCAGACGATGAAATGCAGCAACAGCCCTTCTGTGTGTAGTAAGCACAGCTTTAATACTATTTCCAAAGCTTTTCTCAGAGCTTGCTGCTCTTCAAACACAACAAAATCACAGCAGGTGAAGGTTTCCTCTGATCCCCAGATAACTGAGTTACAACTCTGCCTCCCTCCTTTCCACCAGCATCAAAACTATATTGGAAGACTGCTAATAAAAATCTCAGTGGTTTCCACACCTCTGCAATACTGTCAGTGCTAAACATCAGCATTTATCTGAGCTGCCATACACAGAACCAGTGGGTGACAGGCAGCTCTTCCATCCAACACCCCTCACATTCCATGGCTTCAGGGATGGGACCCCCTTTCCTGCCAATTCCCACCAATTGCTCTGCTTTCTGCTCAGCTGTGGGGAATGAATTACTGACAAAAACATGTCTAGACACAGGCAATGGTTTGGAAATGGTTACATGCTCACCCTGGGCGAGATATTAAAAATACCTCCATTGTCAAATACCAAAAGCAAATAGACTGGGATTAGCTCTAAATGCCTCCATGGCTTCCATTAAGGGTTCTGACAAATGTTTTCAGTTCTTCTATGGGCAATAAAAGAAACATTTCAAGGCTTGCAAAACAGTAATAAAATTGCTGTGAAGTGTAATTTAGAATCATAAGAAACATATTAGTCTCCTGTAAGTCAGACATAACTTCTGGAGAGATCTGCTACTTTGGAAGAGAGTTTATTTGGCTACTGACGCACAACTGAAGTTTGAATTATCAGGAGCAGGTAAGGCTCTGTTTTAGCTACCAGCTCAACTTTCTCCATGGTATTTTCTGTTCACATCATCACCTTCTACTCCTTGTGTTTATCTGCCCCTGAGGTTTGCTTCAAAGACATTTGCTCTCAAACACAAGGATAAAAACCGTGTTTTATTTAGTTTTATTTCCTGCATGTTGACATGCACTCAAGAGATGGAGCACAGCAGCAGAATGCTTTCATGTGGCTACCTGCAACTTCAGAGGGATCCAGAAGGCTCTCAGCTTGGCTTCCCCGTTGGAAAGCAATCACAAGAGAATTGGGGAGGGAAAGCACAGCCAGGGGGGAAGAAATCAAAGGAGGTCAGACAAACTCAGCCCTTGAAAACACCAGCGTTTCAACTATGGCTGGAAAGATCCTATACCATGAGATTTCAGCTGAGAGGGAAGGCATGAAAGCTGCTCTTCATCTTTTTTAAACAGGATTTAGAGCTCCAGCCTTACAGGGAGCCATAACTGTCCACAATTTGCTCCAATTGAAATTCTAATGGTTTAGCTAAAAGGCTGTAGAATTGAGAATATTCATTCCTTCATCCCTTAAGCCAGCAGTCTAACAAAAAAAAACCCAACCAAACATGTTCTTCTACCACAACTTGAGAGACTTTTTTTT
>VYZS01067630.1:0-21877 GCA_013400695.1 Neodrepanis coruscans | reverse complement strand
CAGGGGGAGGAAGATTTTTTTTTTTCGGGTTTTCCCCCCGCCGTTAATCCTGATGTTCAGATTAAACTCTACCAAATTAAAAAAAACCAACCTTCAACCTGCCCAGTAATTATGATTTCTGTTGCTGCTGCTTTCAGAAACAATGCAAACAAGCTGTACCCAGAGTAGGTTCAAGTCTTGTGTAAAGCTGCAATCTCATCATGCAAGAAATACAGAACATGTCATATCAAATGACTGTGCAGAAGCCACAGCCTGTTATTATACATCAGACTCCCTGGCACCACAACTTGGGGACTTTTTTTCCCAGGAGCAACTGTAAAGGTCCTCAGGCCTGAAAAGGGAAGTGTAATGGCAATTCCCATCAGAGGACAGACGTGGATGAAAGGTCTGTAGTACTTCTACAGCAATCTGCTGCTTTGTTCCCAACAATCTTAGAGTCTGCCTAATCCACTTGTAGGAACTGCTCTGTCAGATCAAAGGCAGCTCAATATCCTGTCCAAGTCTCCAAAACAAGGTGTAAAAACCCTATAAAAAGCAGTTACACAATTATCTGCCCAGAGGGGAGACTTCTGACTAAGCCTGGGCAGTTAACAGTTGGCTTATGCTTTAAACCAGGGGAGTTCATAATCCTTTCTTTAAATCCTATCTAATTTAACCTTCTCAACTATAGGTTGATTTATTTAATCTCACGCAATGTTTGATCTCCATATTATTGGCAACAGTTCCACAGGTTAATTCCATGAAATTCTAAAGGACATTTTTTGATTTATTGCAGTTCAACTTGTTCCCTTGGCCTCCTAAACTGCCCTCTGACCACAGCAGTGGAAGAGTAGCTCTTTCTCCTCACTCCTGTTGTGTGTAGGACTGTCAGGCCCAGTCCTACCAGTCTCTGGACTGGGAAGAATTTAGAATCTCTTCTTAGTAGCAACACCACCACATCTCCCATGCTCTTTCCTAAACCTGTCTCCTGTTGAATCACCCCAGGGGATAAACAAGCAGCAATTCCCCCAAGCTGAGGAACGTAAATGTAAAATATCCCATAGTTTATGTTCCCTCTCTTCTCTCAGTATTCCAGGTAACTGCTGAACTGACAACCCACATCATCTGCTGCTCAAGGAGAATAAAAAAGCAACATCTGTATGAAAGAAAACTCAGCTGTAATTGCATGAAAATGAAGCAGAGTTTGTGGGACAGAGGGGAGATTTAAGGTCTTTTAGATCAGTAATTCTTTAAAAGAAAACACTTATACAAGAAGAAAGCTGGAGGCATGGTTATTTTGAAGCAGATGTTGCACCACTGTGTTTCAAGGATTGGCAACAGCAGCAAAGCAACCAACATCCCACAATGGAAAAGAGAAAGAGCCCTGGAAGTGTGCATCTGTGAAATACAACACAAGGGCACACTGCTTTCAAACACACACCAAATGCTGTGTTTTTATTAACAAAAACCACTGCTGTGGGCTGCAAGACAAATAAGAAGTGGAGCTTCAGTGATAAATCAAGAAGTCCAAGATCAATTTAGACAACACTGCATTCCACCATCTATCCTCACACTCCCAGTCATATCCCTGAGCAAGAATCATTGTCACCCACAGCTGAATCCCACAGGCAGTCTAGGAAAGAACTGGGAGCATCCAAAAAGTACAGGGAGAAAGATAAAAACCAGGCACTGAAATAAATTCCTACCTAATTTGGGAGCTGGGCTGGAGAGAGGCACAGCTCTGCCCAGCACCACTCCTGTCTACATTCTCTACAGCAATCAGCACTTCAGCTGAAGAGATGAAAGCCCTTGGCTTGGCTTGTTCATGATTCAACAGAATTGGTCCTTCCTGCACTTTCCATACCCTATAGCAGCAATAAATTAATCCATTTTCTTAACCTAAAATGTCAGTATATGCAAAGCATGCAGGTTATCCCTGACCACCCACGCAGCTCAAGTGTCTGCTGAGATACAAAGATAAAGATCAATACCTTTAAAAAGCCAAGTCATTCCACTTAAATTACTCCAAGCCTGGCATCTCCACAAGCCAGGAGGTGGTCCCAGATTTCCTGTCCTCTGGCAACCTGCCAGGCTTAAAGGCAGCTCAAAGCCACTCACATCCATTTTGCTGATGATAGAGCCACTCTGCATTTCCTAACCCCAAATTAACCTTCCCCTTCTCCTCCACCCCAAGCAGTACAAGAGCCAATCACTCAGCAGCACAGACACTGAAAGATCTGGAGAGGAACCAAACCATCCATTCTCCAGGATGGCAGAGCTGTTTGCTGCTCTCCCCACCCTCTCCCAAGCAACATGACTTTGTTTTACCCTCTTGGCTGGGCAGACTCTGGAATAAAGCAGCTTTGCTGAAGCCCTGTAGAAAAATAATTACAGAATAATTTAAGCACAGTCTTCCCTTTGCTACCACCCTGCCCAGTGAGTGGGCAGTGCTGTAACACCAGAGCACTGTCCTGGCCCCAGGCAGCCCAGCAAAGTACTGACTGTTGTGCTCAGATGCTTTTGGGGGAACAGAAGGACAATGGAGCCCATGAGAGTCCCAGTTCATGTTTTTAACTGCACTGGGAGAGAGCAGAAAGCAAGGAGGGGGCATAACATATCCCAGGATGAACTCGCCTTCTTTCACCTTTCATTTACTTCTTAAAACTGTAATCTGCAAGGATTTACAGTTACCTTTCTTGGGCAGGGGGAAAGAAACCCCAAACAAACAAAAAACACACAATCCTTCAATAAGTAGTAGTTGCTCAGAAAAGTTAATTAAACTAATTGGGGAAACTGTCATGAAGGGAGACTACAAGACTGTAAAACTCGAGAATATTTGCTTTAGGGAAGAAGTAAATACAGAAACAAGATAAAAAGAAGTGAAGGTAAGAGCACAGAGCAGAGAAATCAGGAAATCCCATCCTTTTGGCTCTTGCACTGGAAAAAAACATCCAATCAACTGACAAATTTAGAACAAACCTCAGCAACCTCAATGCCTCAGGAAGGTGCTGCAGCTCAAAAACACTCTCTTCCCCCTCCACCTCTCCATGACTTTAAGTTCAAGAACATTTACAGCTGTGTATCCAAGCCTAGCGAAGGACCCACAAGATCTGGTGACAAAGCTGGAAGCTCTGGAGAGCTGACAACAGCAACACATTACAGTCCTACCCACAACAGGAAAAACCATTGTGAGGAACAGGTCAGCCAGAGATTCAAACTGTGCAATTAGAAGTACTTATACAAAATTACAAGCCAAGCCACTGCAGCATCTCTTTCTGAACCTGACCCTTTTAGCCAGAATTGGGAATTACTCCCAGACTAACAATCTCAATTAATCCATGATGACAATGCAGTCAGGAACACACTGAGGCAGAGCAGAACTGGACAAGCCCCATAAAAGGCTTGAAAAGGGTACCAAGGGTTGGTATCAGGACAAAAAGACCAGCTGTGAAGAGATGTTGAACTCCTACACTGTCATGAGCCATAAAGGATTTGAACACAGGCCACCTTAAGAGTCCTGCACTCAGCCCCTCACAGGAGCACTAAAATGTGACAGCTAGGATGGAGCCTTTCCTCCTTACAGGGGCAGATTTGCAGAGACCTATAATGACAAAAACAGCATTAGTTACTAAATGGAAACTGGAACTGTAGCTCAGGTGAGCTGCAGAAGATCATACAGGTGTAGAGTCAGCCAGGACTCCCAAATTCTGCCTCTGCTGTAATTGCAATCACCTAAACAAGTGTCTGAGGTAACACTATGGAAACTGTTGAGATGCAGGGGGACACATACACAGGTAGGATCATAAAAATCCTAGAGAGCTGCTTTAGAAAAAAGAAGAGGCCTCATCTCCACAATGCCAATATTCACTGTGGAATGTTTTACCCCAGAGAACTTCCTCATTTTAGTGGAGACACCTCAGTGCTCACAGGAGCGTCTATTTCTGCTTGGCTGCAATCCAGGGACCTTCCACATGTGAGGTGAAAGTGACAACTGCAGCAACTGCAGAAGCACCAGCTCACACACACAAGGAGAGAAAACCAAGCCCATCAACACATGGAGTCAGAGAAGAAAATTTTGGGAAATTTCAGTTACCACAGAATCTGTATTTCATTGAGAAAAGAGGCACGTGGCAGAAGAAAATCACAGAGCTGTATCTCCAAAGGACTCTGCTCCTGTCCTGACCTCAGAATTACAGGGGTTTCCATGTGGCGGCCAGCAATATGTCAGTGATCCCTTTAGCTGGCACCAGTGCCAGAAAGAGATCAGGAACAACAGCTAATTCATTCAGTTTCTCTTCACAGGTGAGGGGGGAAAAACGTAAAGAACTGCAGGAAGTGATGAGAAAGCAAAGTCATTCCCTTAAATTTTAAAGGTTCTGGAAGCTCTGGATTCCCCTCAAACTGCAGAGCTCTTGTGGGTACAGCTGAGCTCCACACTTGCACATTAACTCTATTCAAAACAAAGGGATTATACAGAGTGCTTAGTTCTAAACAAACAGTCTGAAGTTCTGCAACAGTTGATCTTTTTAACATTTTAAATCCCATGTTCCAACTGAGCTGCCTCCAGTGGAGTCAGTGAGTCTCCTCACCTTCACCCCACCTCAGGGAAGGTTGTTTAAGGCACTTGGCAGAGACATATTTGGGAGATAAGTGAAACACAACTCCCCAGACAGTTGTGATTGCGTACCAGGAGCTCATCCATGCTCGTCTGACACTTCTCAAGGTTGATCCGTTTAATGGCCACCTTCTCCTTCTTGGGAGTGCAGAAAGCTGCCTGCACCACGGCAGTGGCTCCGCTCCCTGGGGGGGAAAAGAGACAGTCAGCAACATCTTACGGACTTCAGCAGGAGGGGAGGGAGGACACACGACAAAGTTACAAAAGGCAGAGAGTAAAGAATGTGAAAACCCAGCGAAGGCCCTCCGGGCACTCCCCACTCAGGTCAGTGCAGCCACCACATCCAAACGCTGGGCAGACTGAACAAAAACAAGTGGATCTTTATGATCCCTTGCAGGGATCATTACAGCTCTGCAGACCAAAAAAAAAAAAAAAACCAAAAAAAACCCCCTTCAGCCTCCAGCTTCCTCATAACAGAGGAGTGATTCTACTGATGTATTTTAAAAGCAACATCACTGAGGTCACACAGACTTTTAACCTGATGTGTTCACCCGAAGTGTCAAAACAAGCCACACTCTTTGCAACTGACAATAATGAGCTTTTCCAAATGTTTTTATGTACTAATTGCTGTTCTCATCTCTCCTCATTTTATGCAAAGACACGAGGCAGGTTTCATTCAAGCAGGTTCAGCTCCAGTTCTCACACCGCCCTCAGTGTCTGGGTTGAAAACAAGAGTCAGTGAACATTTAAATTCCAACAGGGAAAACACACATCATTTTAACATGAAGTTTTTCAAACTGCTACAAGTAGGGATAAGAGTTCTGGATTTAAACTGCTCAGCAATATCACAGCCTTTGGTATCAAAAGGAGTTTCCAATCGTGAGACTAAAATCTAGTTGATGTTAAGTCTATTTTTGTTGGCCTCCAGAAATCATTACAACATTCACCTCTCCTCAATAAGACACCTTGATGCTTCACCTTCTACCTTCATTTTGGTTCCCGACACCTAAAAAGTGGGTGGGATAGGCAGGAAATAGCTCAAAAGCTTCCTACTGCCAATACCTAAAAAATGCTAATAAACACACAGCTGTTTTGTTTATTATCCTGGGCACAATTTGGCCTGAGGAGAAACACCAGAACAACTATTCTGCATTTCGAAGTAACACACCTATTCTACCAAATTCTTCTATTCTTACTGCTATAAAAACTAGTTCCAGATTCTGCAATTCATGTAAAGCCCATTTTTGCAAGCTTTGTGATTTTTTTCCTACTACATTTACATGAGCTGAGGGCAAAAGCTTTCAATCCCATCTTCAAACAAAGGCTACTGAAGCTCCCTACAAATGCCATCAATAGACTTCTCACTCCAAGTCACAGCCACATTCAAATAAAGTTCCAGCAGAGGAAAGAGCTTGAAATACAGCTTTGAAATAAAGTGAAAAATCCCTGAACTGTGGCACACTGGTCTTCTAATTTTCAACCAGTACCTGCCACAGTGGAGCTACAGGACTTTGACTTCACTTTATAAGGCATTGCCAGTGTGCCCTGGACAACAGAGTCAGCCTGCCAGGGATTCCCTGCGCTCAGGAGTTTACATTTTAATCACAGAAGGCAACAAAGTGCAGAACACAAAATCCCAAGGTTGCTAAAGCTGAACTGCTTAAGGAAGCAAATGGGTTTTTAAGAAGTTCAAGACTGAGCCCGTTTATTAACCGCACACATTTTTCAGAGCACGAGGCAAAGCAGGTGGAAGAAAAGGACAGCAACAGCAGCAAAAATATTCCCAAGGGGCTTTGGAGTTTGAGTGCTGTAAGCAGAGTATTGAGCAAAGGAGAGCTGATGGAAGGGTCTAGGCAGGTATTTAACACAAAGCTTTGCTCAGGAAGAGCAAAGGGTGAGGTTTGACAGCAGAGCTTGGCTGAACTGCCATGAGCAGAGCTGGAAACACAACATCAGGCACGGGGACAAACATCCCAAACGCCAATCTCCACACACACTCCCTGAGGTCGCTCTGCCTGGCAGGGGGCAGGTGCAGGAATCAGCACTGAGGTATTTCCACTCCCTGGGAATCCTGGGGGGCACTGACCTGCTCCTCTCCACCCTGTCCCTCCTTTCCTCATTTTCCCTGCTGCTTCTTTGGTGGGGGAAAAAAAGTAAAAGCACATAAAGACTTGAGACAAAGCGAGCAGAGCACACAGAAGTGGTGGCAAAAGGCAGAAGTGAGTTTACACTTCCTAGAACTGCTGGTCTCCCTACAGCAACAGCCTTTTGGAAGTCAGAATAAAAAACAAACACAGCATCATTTCTTTGGAAAGTGTTAGATCCCAGAAGAAACGTTGCTGTTGACACATCCAAAGCACCAGGATTATGATTTATTCCTTTGGATTACTTGGTGCATGGTAATAGAGGCTGAAAACACAAGCCAGATGCTGCAAGAATATACAATTGTGCACCTCAGAGGATTGTCTTGTCACACAACCCTTTTCACTCCTCACATGTTTTTTCAGTGAGTATTTTCACCTCTAAAGCTGCCTGCATAGCCCTTGTTGACACAAGACTCTCTGTGCTCAAAGACTGAGTATCTCAGACACTCAGCAGAGTCAGCACAACCTGCTTCCCCCACTAAATGATATCCCAGGATTTCTGTGCCAGTCAAACCCAGCACGACCGGCCAAGGTGCTTCCTACCATCCAGATGCAGGATCACAATTGTGAATCAAATCTTTCCCAAGATGAAGGCCAGGGGTTTATAAAAGTGACTACACAAAGAATAGCTTCGTGTTTTATTCTTTTAAGATGTTACCACCAGAAACAATAGCTATGGACTAATTAAAAGCAGGACCACTCATCCCAAAGCTCCTTCCCACTCCCTGAGTCTGAAGGGTCAATGCTCACCAGGACTTCAGGGCAAAAACTGCTTTTCACTAAGTGCTTGGACAATGCCTCAGCCTACAGGGACCCGATTTGTTATGAGTGTATGGCATTATTTGAACAGTAATGAAATCCCAAACTAAATCCTTCTGGGCACATGGCAGGGAATCATCTGAACTCGAGGCTCCTCCTCTTTAATTCCCTGCTGCTCCTACTTTTCTGGCAGCTCTCTTTAGTTCGATCACCACCTGCTCTCCCCACTCCCCCCCTCTCCCGCTAATTCGTCACTTCTTTCAGCTCCTCTGTAGCACTAATTATAGAGAAACAATGAAATCTCAAAAGCGTATCAAGCAAGGATTAAGCCGAGCTGCAGCACGATGTGCCACAAGCAAGCTGCTCTTTGGTGGCAGCCGTGCTCCCGGGACCAAACAAAGAGGGGTTTCCATGCTTCTTGGAAGAGCACAGGAAACATGGCAACACAGGCACTTCAGGCTTTGCAGCCACAGAATTTGTTTATTAAATGCCAGGACGGCCAGAAAAGGGAAGGAGAGAAGCTGCAGCGATGCTGCTGAACACGTTGCTAAGTGAAAACAAGAGTAGAGAGGGAGATGATGAAGCCAACAGAGAGAAAAAGCCCATCTTGGAAGTTTTGTAAAGTTTAAGAGCAGGTAACAAAAACACAGGGGATGGTGGGAAGAGAGGAGATTTTCTGGGCTGCTATGAACCACCTCCGACGAGGAAAAAAGCCCAAGGGCAGTTTTGTGCCTGGACAAACCAGGTGTCCCAGCAGCCACTGCCCTGCCGCGGTCAGAGCCCTGTGGGCAGCACGGGGTTAATGTTCCTGTGCCTGGTTCTCACTCCAANGGAGATTTTCTGGGCTGCTATGAACCACCTTGGATGAGGAAAAAAGCCCAAGGGCAGTTTTGTGCCTGGACAAACCAGGTGTCCCAGCAGCCACTGCCCTGCCGCGGTCAGAGCCCTGTGGGCAGCACGGGGTTAATGTTCCTGTGCCTGGTTCTCACTCCAAACCAAGACATTCTGACCAAGGTCAGTGCTGAGGCTCTTCCCTCCGCCTCCGTCTCCCTCTCTCAAGATCAGCTTTCGGAGAAAATTTGCTCCCTAGTTAATCTCTTCCAGCACAACGGCTTAGCAAAACAATGAAAACCAGGCGCGGCCAAATGCTTGCTGCTTTATTCCTGAAAAGCAGGAGATCATTTTGGCGAGGGGTGAGGGGGAGGAAAGAGACCCCAAATGGGTATTAGGAGCTGCTTAATACCTCCTGCTTTGCCTCTGTGGGCTCTCAGATACAGTTCCAACCCTTAGGACAGCAGCTGCAAAATTCCTGCGTAAGAGGGTCACGACCTACTTTAGAAAACACCGCCTTAGGAGGGAAACATACCCTTTCTAACCCTTGCTTCTTTCATGTTCCTACGATTAAATGGCTCTTTCTGAAATAAAACCAACCTCTGAAAGGATTAAAACAATCCAAACCAAAAACTCCCCCAGCACTCAGTTACTGAAGATGATTTTCCAGCTTATCCCCACTAGTTCCTTGGATCCCTGCTCCCCACACCTTCAGTGCCCACAGCTCCAGCCCAAACTTCTCCTTAAATTGAGACAAACTCCCCATGAAAGCGCAGCACCAGCCACCAAGGGAGGCTGGACACCATCTCTCCTGCAAGAGAAGCCACACAAAACTTCCCTTTCTGGAAATAAAGACAAACCCTCTCAGATCTCAGCATGGAAACCGAGGATTCCAAGGCTCATTGGAGGAGTGGGAAGACGAGGGAATGACCAGAGGACACAGAATGTTCCTCCACACTTTGTCTGCAGAGATAACTCAATCTCAAGGGTGGGATGAACCAGTGCCTCCTCCCAGGCCCAGAGAACCTCCTGGCAGAGGGATCTGCTTGAGCAACGGGAACAGCGATGCCAAAGGGTCACAAGACAAACATCCAATCCTGGCTCTACAGCAGGATTCTCCTGCCACGTGCAACGGCAATTTTGAAGTAGTTACATGGGAAGAGGACTCACAAAACTGTTGCACAAGCTCTGAATCTGCTTCGGGTACCTTGGGAGATGTGAAATTTTCCGTTCACAGTAACTCAGTTGCTCACAAAGCTGTTAAAATCAGCAGGGGGCATGTTCCACAACAGCCTTGGAGCATCAGTCCTTATCCTAATGTGGTATCAAATCCCCTCTGTGGAGGAAACACGCTCTCCCAGGGTCAAATGAATGCTACAAACCATTCAGGTTTGAAGGAACCTCTGCTGGCCTCTAGTCCACCCTCCTGCTGAAAGCAGGGTCGAATCCCAACTTAGATCAGGTTCCTCAGCGTCAAATTCAGTCCAGTTTGCATTTTCTTTAACAGATATTTCTTTTTTGGCAGTTTCTGTGTTTGGCCACCCACATGATACAGCTTTTTTCCACCTTGCTGGTAACTAATTACATTTCTCAGCTTTGCTCACAACCTCAGCCTTTCTCCAAGCACCTCTGCAGAATCCAGCCTCACCTCTCCCAGAGTTTACAGCTGAGAGCAGCCACAATTCTTTGATGCCTGAAGAAATCCAGCTCTCCCCACCTGCCCCCATAAGTCATTCCCAAGTCTTGCCCAGCATTAACCACGCCCAGCCCTGCCCTCTGCTTCCACCCTTCCCCAGCACACACACACACACACACACACGACCTCTCTATTTTTAAGCAAGATCTGGAATCCATCCTCCTCTATCTGCAGTGTGGTGCCAGAGAGCTGCTGGTGACGCAGGCTCTGTTTATAATTGTGCCCTCGGGTTTTCCTCTGATGAACAATGCACACAAAACACTTCCCTGCAAGGCTGCTCTGGACCAGGCAATGGCTCTCAGCTTCCAGGTAGCCCAAAGCCCAGGAGGCTGGGAATGCTTTACATCACAGACCCGGAATTCTGTCCACAGGGACAGGATCTTCCATTCCTGGATGCCTCAACTCTTGGAGCCCTGCTCTGTGGTTACTCATTCCAAGGACAATACAGTAATAAAACTAGAAGCTGCAAGACTGGGAATAGAATTTCTTAAGTGTTCTTACAGAGCACAGGGCAGACACAGACCTAATTAAACCAGAAATTAAATGCCACATTGCAAACTCAGACTGATCTTGCATTCCTTGGTCCATTTGGTCCATTTTCTGCACCTCATTTGAGGCTTCTGGTGAGAAGAATCCTCTCACAAACAATGAGCCTCTCCTAAAAACAAGCTAGCAAAGAAAAAAAAGCCTACTCTTGAATTTCTAGCCAGCTCAGTATGGGGTGGGAATACTCCAATCCCCAAGGAGATCTTGGTAACAAGAGTCCACTGGATGTCCAAGTCTTGCTGGCAGAAGCCCCACGATTCAGGAAGAGTGAAGTAATTCAATGTTAATGGTCCTTGAAGCCAGAGTTCTTCAAGCCATCTTCCCCACTACATGTGACATTCATTCTACAAAATGGAAGAATGCAATCCAGAGTAAAACAGCACCAGTAAAACCAAAGGGAATTAGTCATGGGACTCAGATGTATTCCCAGTGCTGCCACAGAGGGGACCAAAAAATCTGCTCAGCTGTGGAGAGGAAAAAGCTTTCACAGCAAAGTGTCGTCTCCTCAGCCCAGAACTGTGGGAGGAGTGTTAACAATGCCAGAAGTGAAGCTACAGCCCCAAATCAGCAGGAAGATCACTTGGGTGCCTCCAGCACTGCTCAGAGCAAACCCCAAGGGCAAACCCCCAGAGACACTGAGCAGCAGCAACACCAGTAAGGGAGAACTCAGAGGGTTTTGTTCTGTGCCTGGCTGGAAACCCTCGGGAAACTAAAGCAGGAGCAGAGCAATCCATGGGGAAGATGTAAAAAAGCACAGGAATGAGCAGAGCTGCCCTCCCACAGATACAGAGGGAGTGCAGACATGAACCTGTCCTCAGGAAGCTCCCAGACACCTCTCCACCATCCATTCCTCATATGGATTTACTATGAACAGTATTTTCTTCCCACAGAGAGAAGAAGCAGGGCTTTACATTTATTTCTTTACAAGCTGAAGGATGACACACCCACAGCACAAGATGGCAATAACTTATTTAAACCCCTGGCAGAGGCAGCAAGAGGCCAGGTTGGACTTTGTGCACCTTCTCTCAACTCCAGTCACGCAGCACTTGATCTACAGCAGAGATGGGAAGACATTGTGTGGAGAAGAGGGAAAGAAATTCTTGTTAACACAGTGCAGGGAAGAAATAAATCAGGGAAGCATAAGCAAAGCCAGAAAGCAAAAGCAGATTTAAGTGAGAAGGTGTGAGGGAGACAATATTAAAGTCTGTATTGGGGGGAGGAGGAAAACCAGCAATGCCCACTGACTACATAGCCCAGTGGAAGCACACACTACACACAAAAAGACACCTTCATTGTGTGTGTGCACCACAGGCAGGTGTAACAGCTGAACTGTCACCTTTACAAGACAGTGGCAATGTTTGTATTTCCAAGGAAAATGCTTTAAGAGGAACAGCTCAACCCTTTTTCAAATAAACCATTTCAAAACTTTGCGTTTCAATGTCAGAATGTCACCCCACCCTCCAGCACAGCCCAGCTCCCACCCCTGAATGCAGCAGGTTTGTGCTGCAAGGCTCACAAGGCTCACCTTGGGCACAGCCAAGTGCTCTGAACACCCAGCTGGGTCCAGGCCAAGGGTGGCTGCAGGCACATCAAGACACGGGGTCTGTGCTGGACGATACACTGAGAAAGGGCCAGGATTGAGAGGAAACATGTTCAACACAGAATTAAGACTTACATACAAATGATTCATACTTTGCACCAGCACACCTCATGGTAACAGCCTGGACCTTTTACTGAAAGAATTGGAAACAGGGAATGGAAAAGAGGAGTTTTCACTTGTGAATTCCTGTTTATTTCGTTGAAATTGCAGGTGTATCTTTGCAATCATTTATTCCAGTACAGCCAGAGTTCAAGTACAGCCAGAGTTCAAGTAGTTTGTAATTCCACACAAGTTTTGTGGCCAATGGCCTCAAACAGTGCTCACACACGAGGGATTTCTGTTGTTAAATCTCCATTATGTGTCTTCCCCAAAGCCTGAGGGCCTTTGCTCAGTTCACTGCAGTGTCCAACACACAACTGATATTCCAGCACTAATCCATCACATTCAAAGAACTTCAGAAAATAAGAAGCACATTTCTGAAACTCCACTGTCCAATTAGAGCCAAAATACTTGAACTGCACATAAACCTGCTGACAGTGAGTTATTCACCATCCTGACAGAGCCCTCCCCATTGACAGTGCCACTGCAAACCACACATTGTGTCCAGGGCCCAGAGGTTTCTGCCCATGTAAGACAATGTATTTCTCAAGAGAGAGGGATGATAATCCAGGAAAGATCACACACTGCAGCCAGCACTTGTTTCCACAGGCCTCCCCCCACAGTGCTCCATCAATACAGAAATATTCAGTGCTGCAGACATTGCCCAGGTCTTGAATTCACACCTCAGACTCAGCAGGAACAATATAAACCCACGTCCAGTCACTTGTAAGAAGTCCAATTTTACTTTCAGAGCAACACCCATGGCTGGATGCACCTCCCCGCAGCCCCACTGAACTCTAGACAATAAATAAATAAATGACACTGATTCCTAAGCTGGAGGGAGATCTGGCTACTGTAGCCTAAAGGACTCAATGCCAAGGTTTCTGCAGAAAGGAAGGGGAGCCTTGTGGAAATTTTCACCCCACCCCACACTGCATTGTTCTCTCAAAACTCTTTCGATATCTCCTAGGCCCGAAACACAGAAAAACATGATCTGTTTTCCACCTTCAGCAAACATTCAGGTTGAAAACCCTCACAGACTGAGCAGGGAAGTGTCAGGTTTGCAGAGAAAATGGTCAGCCTGTCAATGGAACACAAGCCAAGGGTGGTGCAGGGGGTGAGGAACAGGGTTGACCTGTTCACGTCAGATACTTGACAAAACTGTCACCGGGTCACTTTGCTGTTTGCTCTCACCAGCTCATGGCACAGGCAGCTGGGCCAGGCTTTCTGTGCCTCCCAAAGACACAGAGCTGCAGCTCCCCAGCACCAGACACCAAAACACAAGAGGAAAAGCCACAGAAGGCACCAGTGGAGACAGGGATTGCCAGGGACGAGTATCAGCCCATCTGACACTTCCCCAACATTCCCACTGCAAACTCCAAGGCACAGAACAGAGGGTGCTGCTGCTCTGGGCCACATGCCCAACCTCCTGCAGCCCCCAGGACACCCACATGAGTCCAGACTAATGCACATCCCCAGGGTGCCCAGGTGATTTGGGGAACACCTCTGAGCCCATTTTCCCCAGGGCAGTAACTACAGAGAGCTCCAAGGGCCAGTTACACAAGTCCTGCGTGACCTGCCACGTTTGCTTAAGATGTTATTAGCATGCCTAAATTAGATTTTCAGTTTGAAACCAATTATATTTATTTGATTTCGTGCCAACATCCCTGGCTAATTTAAAGGGCACTGCAGCTATGCAGTGTTAATTCCACACGATGGAAAGCAGGCTCAGACACCTCACTCCCAAACTCAGCAGTTTTAGGTGGAGAAGGTGCATCCTTCCCTTTTAATCATTGTCAGTTGCCTTCATGGGATGTGCAGAAATGTAAAGATCATGCTGGCTGTCATCAGGTATTACCAAGGCTCAAAGCACAGCACTGGCACAGTAGCCAAACCAGCATCCTCCTTTCTTCCCTCCCAACTCTGTCTCAAATGCAATTGTCAGCTGGAGAGGATATTTTATTTGGCCAGGATTCCACTTAACAGAACAATCTGTCTGCATGCAGTGCAGATGTTTGATGGCACCATGGTTATTTTAGGTAAATAAGCTTTTAAGTATCAGATATGTCGACTCTCAGAGGCTATTACTCTTTCCTTTGAGGGAATATCTTGATCTACTAAATATTTTCCACATCCATTAGTCTGCTCAGCACACATGACTCAAAATTACATTCTTTAACCAAAAGTAATGAGAACCATCCTGAGCCTCAGGATCTGGACAAATAACTGTGCTCAGGCTGCCAGGCCATCCATCAGCCTCTCAGCTGTTCAAATAACATTTGCACTGGTGAGGAGCTCAACAGGAAGGGAGCTCATGCTTAAGATACTTCTTCCAGCAAAGTACAGTTTGCTGGAAGTCAATACCAAGCTATTTATTAGACAGCACTTGGCATCCTCCATGACAATTTTTGCTTTAGTGAAGGGATGGTTTCACCTTTCAACCTCCTCAGTGTTGCCAGGGGGGACCTTGTCCCTCTCTACAACTCCCTGAGGGGAGGCTGTACCCAGGTGGGGGTCGGTCTCTTCTCCCAGGTAACAAATGACAGGATGAGAGGAAATGGCCTCGAGTTGCACCAGAGAAGGTTCAGGTTGGATATTAGGAATTTTTTTTCCACTCATGGAATGGTCAGGCATTGGAACAGGCTGCCCAGGGAAGTGGTGGGATCACCACCCCTGGAAGTGTGCAATAAACAGGTGGATGTGACCACAGCAGTGCTGGGTAAGGGTCAGAGCTGAGCCTCCTAAAGGTCTTTTCTAACCTTAATGACCCCTCAATTTTTATGACTACCTTGCATGGGGAGAGACAGAAAGTTTCACAAAGAAGTAGCCCAGGAGGTGAAAGCAAATCATCAAGTTTCCAAAGAACTCCATTTCCACTGGCAGCTCTTAAGAATCACAAACTTGTAGCCGACACCCTTAAGGTCTGGAGAGCGCAGGAATTCCAAGCTGGAGCTCTCCCACGCCTTCCCAGGGAAGTGTCCTTGCAGGCACAGCCTGAACATGAAGGCAGCAGTGCAAGGAGACTGAGCCACGTGCTGCAAAGACAAGGCATTGTTACTTCCCTCTGGAGCAGGGGATCCATTCAGCAGCTGTTCCCAACAGGGTCACAGGGAGGTTTGAGTGTTTAACTGAACGTGTGCCACTAATTCCCCCATGTGCCATTTCCAGCACAAGCATTCATTAATTCCGTATAGGGATTATAAAATTTGGCACCAGCCTGAGCAGGGAACTGAACTGCACGACCCTGGGAGTGTCCTTTCCAGCTCTGCATCTCGGCAAAATAAGTGACAGCAGCTTTGTGGGTTTGTTCTGAAAACTGACATCGTGAAACCCATCCCTGTGGATTCTGCAGGAAAGGTGTTCACTCCATGACAAGAAGCACTGGCTTTAATTTAGGAGTTTTCAAGCCACCAAGACAAGCTAATGCTGCACTGCCTGCCTGAAGCTGGAGATGGCCTGGAATTCCCAACTGCAGTTTCAGCTGCCCCACTTACCTCAACAGGTACCAGCTCAGAGCACAAACACCTAATTTTCTCAAGAAAAATATTCCCCAAGTGCTCTCATCCCACAGCCATTAACGTGCTCTCTCGCTTCTCAAACACCATCATTTTCCACTACTCTCTGCACTGTTTTCAAAGCTTCCTTTTCAGAAGAGCTGGGAAAAAAAAACAAAAACACAGAACCTAAAGACTGGGAATGAGCAAGAGACTAACTTGAAAATGAAAATGCACAACCTGCCCAACAGTAACTATGGAGCTTTCATCCAGTGTTTAGGAAAACACCAGCTTTATAAAACATACATTGAATTGCCACAAGATGCAATAATCTCACACCCTGACCACAAGCACCTCAATTCCACATTCACAACCAGGTTTTCAGACATTTTTCCTACTTGACAACACCCTCCCCTCTAATGAACTGCAAAACCTGTCAATTAACTCTGCTCCAAGAAGAAAAACAACTTCAATTCTTCCACAACACCAGCCAGCAGAGGATACCCCGGGACAAGCCACATGCTCAGGCAGATCTCACCACACCGAGGTGGGTACTCAAGGTCAGATTTTCACTCTGCAGTTTTAACTTAATTCTGCATGAAAAGGGAACAGCATCCTCCCCCACAGCTTTATTAATAGCAAGGTGCCAGCAGGAAAAATAGTAAAGTTTGTGCTTAAATTACCATTCATGAGTAGAAAACAGTAAAATTTTGGCAAAACCCACGGAGAATTTACTACAGTGAGAGATGATCACTGAAGTATTTCAACTCACACTGTTCTTTAACAGCTGCCTGTACCTCTCCTTCCCAGAAGGAATTTACATAGGCTCATTTCCTGCCTATCCATTGGGGAAAGTGCTATAAAGTCAGTTTACCATGAAACAGTGAAAGGAAACAAACCAAGAATCTTTTCCTTTCTCCAACCCCAAACTCAAGACAAAGTGGACAAAGCAAAAAAATCGAAATTTGGCAAAACATTAAAACTTCATTCAGAAAAGCTCTTCTGTATCCCCCCAAAAATGCATTTTGATTTGACTGAGTCCTGAGAGTTTGAAGGTGCTGTTTCACACAGTACAAGATGCACAAAACCTGGAGAGGAGATGGAAGGAAGGTTTGCCTGACATGGGAATTTGGTGAGAAAGTGAATCAATGCTCTGAATTTACTCTGTGCCTCACACACAGGGGATCTGGGAAGCCTTGAAGACACTCACCCTCTGCAGACTCCACAGTCTCTGAAATCCTTGCAAGGCACATTGTACTCCAGTTTGGAGGAGGTTGATATGTTACCAAATATTTTTTCCAGGATGGAATTTCTCTTAAGCACAAGAAAATCTCTGTTAAGCAAAAATTCTGTGTGTGGTGATGAACATCAGGAAACAGAAATCTTTAAGAACTTTGGGGAGTGGTGAAAGAAAGGACTTGGAAAAAATGTCCTTGCTGGTCGTTGCAGCTGTTGAGTAGCGGTGAAAAGGAACGCTGGAATTTTTTGGTTTTGCACTTGGATCACCACAAATCTCTCCCTGCCTGCACTGTGTGACAGGAGCACATAATCCAGGTAAAAACAAGGAAAATGAAAATGAACATGAGAACCCCACACATGAGCAGCGTTTCAATGCAAACAACACACTCAGACAACCTAAAGGATCCAACTTAGGGCTGACACAGAACCCACACCAAGGTCAGCCTCTTCATTTACGTTCCTGCACAGAAGGAACACGAGAAATGCCGAAGCACAGAGCACTCAGGTCCTCTATCCCTGCTGCCTTTCAGCTGCATTCACGGTTTGTTGCAGTCATCTTGTCTTGCCCACGTTACATTTTTGCTCTTAGTGTGGTTTCCCTCATCAGCACACTCGTTACTTTGCCAAGAGCGATGACCTTCTGATAAGGAGCCGGCACTGCCTGTCAGCCCGTGCAGGGACCAAGCCCTGTCTCCCAGACCTTCCCGTGTGGCTGCCAGGAAAGGAGACAAGAGCTCCACGTGCTTTTTAGAAATGTCAATGCTCAGCTCCCTTGCGTGAAGCCACAGGAAACTGCAGCAACTTCCAGAGCCAAAGTCCTTCGTATCTGCACCTCAGTTGTTGGATTCCAAAGGGAGAGCAGGATAATGGGCTCAACTCCTCTGGAAAGCCCTGGCGTGCTGATAGTGCCAATGCCAAATTCCACTGCTCCAACAGCTATTCTTCTACACCCACAAAGCCCTCGAGTCTGTCTCTCCCTATTAAGAAAGTTTAACGACACTGGGTTTACAAGCACTCCATTAGCATGTCCACAGCCACATTCACTGCCGCGGAGATTTACAATGGATATCGTGCATTTCTGGCGAAATCTCCCAAGGAAATTCGACCGAGTCGCAGTTTTTCACAACTCACACAATTAGCAGTAAGACCCAGTGATATTGCCATCACTTTAAAGAGCTCCAACTTCTATTAAAAGATTATATCTCTAGACGCTGCTTGGTGGGCAAGCTGCTAACACTGGGAAAGAAAAGAGGCTGCCAAGTTTAAACAGACAAACGCTCCGGAGAAAGAGTCGATTCTGTCCAAGATTTCACCAGCTGCAGGAGGAAGGAGCCTCCCAGGGGGGTGTTTGTCAGCCAGCACACCCCCCTCAGGTGAGCACAGACAAACCTCGAGCACCAGCCAAGGTATTTGCATTGAATTGAAACGATCTAAGTGGGATTATTGAGCGTTAAACGAGAATCAGTGGGATGTGTCTGTGCTCTCCCCCCGGAGCAGCAGGCTGAGGAGGATGTGTTCTCCCAGGCAGTTCCATTCCCCACTGCTTGGCTTTGTAAGTCCTCACTCTGCTGCTTTGTGCAGTTTATTCTCCTTCCTACCAGGGCACAAACAAAAGCACTGAGCAAAGACACACCAAACACCTCCTGCCTTCACCTCCCCAGAGGTGAAAAGTGACTCACAAAAACCCTGTTCTAGAAGGGCTCCGGTATCAAAGGTTGTGCCAAGTAGCCAAAGGAAAAGCAGCCTGGATGCAGGAGTAGCCTGGGCTGTTGTGTCACACCCAGGAACATGGAAGATGTATTTGTCTACATCCAAAAAACTGATACTGAACATCACCCACTTCAGTGCCAGAGCAGATCGAGTGCTGTGAATGACCACTCACATTTTTTTTAACGTATCTACATTTGCCCAAAGTTAATTTTGGATAAGCTTTAACATAATGTGAAATAACAATGGCTTTTTAAGTGGAGAATTGAGCACACAAAGGCCAGTCTTCACATGAATTAAGCAGCCTGAATACTGGGAATATGGTGTAGGAATCAATTTTGCTCAGCTAAGCTGGGGGGGAGGAGTGGGAACCCGCGAGGAAATGCTAAAACAAAACATATGGCACCAAGACTGAAGCCTAAACACTCCATTTAGAGCTCAGGCAGTTACATTTTATACAGTGCAACATTTCTCTTGAATGGGTTTTAAATAGCCGGGCGTGTGAAAGCGGCTGCGGCACTACAGGTAAAAACCAAAAAACAGACCCAGGGAGTTACCACTGGCCAGGAGCCTCCCATTCCAGCCTGGATTTTACATCCAAACACTCCCACTGGACCCAGGGAGCACCTTTTCCAAGGGCACTGCTTTCTCTGTACGTGAGACAACTGCACCAAGCACCAGATGGGTGACCACAGACACTCTGGTAAAATTTGGGGAAGTTTTAATTCCAAGAGGTTCCTCTGT
This sequence comes from Neodrepanis coruscans, assembly GCA_013400695.1. NCBI lineage: Eukaryota > Metazoa > Chordata > Aves > Passeriformes > Philepittidae > Neodrepanis > Neodrepanis coruscans. The sequence continues at coordinate 2,424 of VYZS01067630.1, read as the reverse complement.
ACCTGCAAAGGAAAATTTCTCCCACACAGGCAACATATGCTGGCATGTGGAGCTTGGGAAGAACGTGGCCAGAAATCCAAATATTCAGCCCCAAAAGATCAACGTGCTCACAGGCAAAGCCCGACTTCAAAGCTCCACGAACTGCAGTCATTAAAAAACCTAATCACTCCTTAAATGGTGGCTTCAGTTTTTCAATTTAGGCCTGATTTCTGAGGGGACAAGAAACTCCCACCACATCTGTTCGTGCAGCCTGCAAAGTCTTCGTGGCTGCACAGGGATCTGCCAGGGGAGGGAGGGCACGGGAAGGAGCAGGGGCAGAACTCCCACCACTAATTTATCTCCTGTTCCTGGCACAGGCTGCTCACAGCACAGGGGAGGCTCCTAAATCAAAGAGCCACGCAGCCAGCACGGCTCTCATCCTTCCAAAAAAGTAGCAAAATGAGAATGACCCAGTTCCAACCAACTTCACTCCCGCTACCAGCATTCCCAGCAGGAATTGTGAGATCCAGGGGAACTTGCACGTGTGAGGATCTGAGCAGCACAAGCAGCGTGGGGCCCAATTTTTTTCCAGGCTTCAAAAAGAAAACTGCAGTGATTTATATGCAACCCACACTCAGAAGAATGACCACCTTCTCCAGCACAGCACTGACAATATTCTGCTTTTTAGATAAAAATTTCAGTGTCTCCTGCAACTCTTTCACTTCTCTGGGGGTAAATTTCACTGAATTACTCCTTTTCCATTTTATCCTTTTTTTTTTAACTTGGACTCAGGTTCTCATCCTGATCAAGGCTCCTTCATTCAGTGCACCAGAAGTTATTTGAGCCTGAGGAAGCCCCTCAGCAGTTCCTAACTCTAACCAAGCTTAATCAACACAGATATTAATCCATACCTTTATAATGGCATGAGTCATCCCCAGTGCTGAATAATCCTTTTTTTTTTAAGTGTTAGCCAGAATCAGGAGGCAAATTTTACAGCAGAATTTCTCTTCCAGGTAGAAACCTTGCACTTTTAATTCCTGCACCGAAATAGCACAGAACATCCACCTCCAATAAAAGCCACACATGGCTATTTTCAGGCCAAACCAGCACAAATTAAGGAATTAGACTACACATGGGTTTCCTTTATTCCAACGTGGAAAAACAGCTGGGCTGGTAACCTCGAAACTTACCCTAAATTTTAAGAGCAACACTTCTTTTTTTTTTTTTTTTTTTCATCAGGAAACAAGTTAAATCCTTTAAAAGCACAAGGTTCATCTCTTTCCACACCAGGATTTCTTTGTTTTGTGCTGAAGGACTTTTACAGCTCCACATCAGCAAAGAGAACTCAAAAAAAAAAAACCAAAAACCCCTTGAGGTTCAGAGGAGACGCGAAGCAGGAGGCAGAGCAGTGCAGCTCGGTTCACACAGTGACATTTTGTCCCACAAATCACACACGTGCTGGGAAACTTGCGTCACATCTCCATCCAGGCCCCTGGCAGACACCCCGGGGCTCCAGGGGAGGGAAGGAGGGGGCAGGGGGACAGGAGAGTTACAAAGAGAAACCCCGTGTTTGCAACACACACATCTCGGGGTACATCCCCATCACGGGCCAGAGGCCGACACCACCTTCCAGAGAGCGGGAGACACCCAGAAACTCGGACAGGGGAAAGACACGGGAGGAACTCAGTGCTTTTCCCTGATTTCTCCCGAAGTTCTGGCGTTTGAAGTGAGGCCACACATCTCCGTGCTCCTCCCAACGCTTCGAGGCTGCGGGATGTGCCTTTCCAGCAGCAGAAGTGCACTGACATTCCCTTTTGTTCCCATCCCACCCTGCTCCAGACCCATCCCTGGATACTCCAAACCCTTGCTTTGTGCCACCAAGGGCTTTTGCAGGCTCCCAAAAAGAAAAGCAGGTTATTTCCCACACAGTTCTCTTTCCCCAGGAAACGGGGAATGTGTTCTCCCCCTCTCCCTCCCCACACCTGAACCTCCTGCTCCTCAAAGCAGCCGAACATCCTCCTCCCCAGGGCACGTTTTCCACAGGAGGTTTCTAAGGAGTTGGTCTGTAGGATTTTACACCTCCCAAAGCCCTGCTGCTCCCTCGGGAAAGGACAAAGCCTGGTCCCGCAGAGCAACAGGGATTTCCAGAAGGATTTCCCCCCCGCATCCACAGCTTTAGTTCCTTCCTACTTTTAAACAATGCCAAGTATTTAATCTCTTAAAAACAGCTTTCTCACCAACTCTCCCACCCTCCTGAGCAGCCAACAAGCCTCCCCACGAGGCAGAGATGGAAAGCCCTGGGCATCACAGCGCTGCATCACTTAGAAACTTCAAATAAAAGCGCTCAACAAAAAAAAAAAAAACCCTCCTTTCTAAAAAGCCTGTGGCCAGGAACCTGCCCTGCTTTATCCCGAGAGCAGGCACTGCCCTGACCTTACAGTCACC
>VYZS01067628.1:6941-45019 GCA_013400695.1 Neodrepanis coruscans | reverse complement strand
CGGGGCCACACAGGGCCCCGCCGGGGCTCAGCACCGGAGCTGGGGCTGCGCCTCCAGCAGCGGTTCCTGGCGGCGAGCAGCGCCGCGCCTGCCCCGCTGACCCTCTTGCAGCCCTCTCACCATGCTCCCGCTGGTCCTCGCTGTCCCTGCGGTCCGGCCTGAGCTCCACATCATCTGAGAAGGTGTCCGAGTCCGAGCCGACACCATTGCACTCCACCAGCGGCTCGATCACGACCCCAAGTGGCACCACACCTCCTGCGCCACCAGCGGGGACCCCCTCAAGCGCTGGGACCCATGCCACTTGTGCCGGGAGCCTGCATGGTGCCGCTCCTTGCTGTTGGAGCTGCTGCCGCCGCCCTGCAAGGCTGCCCCACCGTCCATGCTGTGCCGCCGGGGGGAAAAGGGGCCACCAAAAAACCACGCGGGCGCTGGCGCTGCCCACAGCCCTCCACCACCGGCTCCAGGCGCGCTCCTGGCCCCCCTCTGCATGGTAGGAAAAAAGACTGTTTTCACTTCCACTTTCTTACCCTACAACAGTATCTGAATGTTTTTTATTTTTAAAACGCATAAAGGCAAAGCAACAACAAAAATAATAGTAATGTAAGGACTACCTCAGTATTTTTCACTCTTAGGGCTTCCTATTCAGCAGATGTATATGCAGCCAGAGTAACACAGGCAAAAGTGCATACAACCTCCTGTTGTTCACATACATACAGAAGGACAAATACAGCTCAAATGACAAAATGAGTTTAAATGAATTTTTCCCATCTTTTGTGATTTTTATTGCAGAACATCATCTAGGGTGAATAATAAAGGCTAGCAAAGTTCTCTTCTGATTTACATATATACGGCATATCTTCTGTTTAATCAGCATCATATATTTTAGATAGACTACCTTTTGGATAGTAAGTGTTAAAGGATGAAGAATCTTGTATCTTTCTATGCAAATTAGTACAGCATTTTTTTTACTCTTGCTACTAAATTGCATATAATTTCTCTTCTGAATTTGTCTAAATTCAATTTCCAGGCACTGGATTTCATTATCCTTATTTTACTAAATTAAAAAAGTCATTATAGAAAGTCTTCTCTCCACTGAGGTACTTCTGAAGGCCATGATCACATCACGTGCTACACTAATTAACTTCCTCAAGTCTCTTAATTCTCTCTAGACCTCAAATCAAGTTTGTAGCTCTTTCCTGAACTTTTCTCATCTTTCAGCATCATTTTCCAAAGTGTGGGCAGAATCAGATGTGCCCCTGCTTCATAGGAGCATCACTGTGATGACACAGGACTGTCATATCTCCATCTCTTCCTGGCAATCCTCAGCTCAGACACTGAAGGACTGACTTGACCTTTGTGGCTTCATAATTGTAATGGGAATTTGCATGTAAATAATTTGGCCCCTAGATATCTGACTTTTTATTTAAGTATGCCAAAAAACATTTCTCTCTGATAAACTTGTGTAATTGCTTTGTCCTTAGTAACATATAGTAATTTACCAGTTTTTGTATAATTTGTTATTTTTTCTGACAATAACATTTTATATTTTCTTCAGATAATGCTTAGGGTTACTGAAAAGTGCTTAAGAAATACATATGCATAAAAAGATTATACAATTTGAATATAAAAAACAATTTTTAAGTCGTATAATGAAGGCTGTTAGCTTTTTTGATTTGTGAAAAAAAAAGCATAAAAGAGCATTTAAAAATATTTAAACTTGATAAGATATACTGTTTCTAAACAAATTTGTAGTTTGAATTGAAAACGGACTCCTGTTTGGCAAGAATAAATTCCTTCCTCATGCTTATGTGGATTTGCACGAGCCGTACTTCCACCATTTGTGTTACCTCAATGAACATTCCCATGTAGCACTTCTACATGGTTGCACACCATGTCACATAGACAAGGTTGAATCCTGACTGGTCTTTACTGACAAACTTCTATAATTTTTCTGGAAATCTGTTTTCACTAGTGATCCTGAAATGTTTAAACACTTCCAATTCCCTGCCTGTGCCTGGATTTTATTTGTGATGTGTATTTCACTGCTGTATTTTAACTACCTGTACCATTAAAATGAGGTACCTGCAAACTTTATCAGGAAACCTAATGCCTGCACAAACAGCAACATGGAGCTTACAAAAGACCCCCCTTTGCACTGGGTTTGACTCCATTTTTCAGTCCTAAATGCTTGAGATGTTCACTCCAAAATTATGAATTAAGTGCAGGAAAAGCCATTATTTAAAATTAATTTAGTCTGAAAATGTCTCTGTAAATTTGTTTGATTTCTGCTTAGAAGACCTAGTGCCTAAAAGAAGTCAGCTAAATATCAGACACCTAACAGGAGTGGAGTTTGGTTGTTCTTTTGGAATGGCACCATACTAAAAGTGCTAGCAAAGATATCTGGATCTGGGCTGTATCACAGCTACTGCTTCAGTCCTTCCTCCTTCCTTCTTTGGGTCTCATTGCAGAAGTTGAGGCTGGAGATCAGGAAATCAGAAAGATCCTAGTCTGATTTCAGTATTCATCTGGGGCTTGTTGAATACAACTTTTGGAAAGAAGACTACTTTCTCCTTGTAAATTGAACCTGAATTTTATCTGCAAATCTCAGAAAGAAAATGATAATTGGAATCCAAAATGGCACTTTCAGTCATTTTGTGAAATACAGTTTTGCTTTAAGAGTTTTTAAGAGCCTTAGGGAACCTTGATTGCTAATTTGAGGATTCAACATACTTCAAATGTAAAGACTATTCATTTGAAAAATACAGGACAGATTTTCTGTAGATTTATTGATATAATTATGATGAACAAAATAAATGAAGAAGACTTCCAGGGTGGGTATGTTCACTTAACAGTATGGAGAAAAGGTAATTTTTACTTAAATAAAGCTCTGCAAAAGGATTAGCATACAGGGATTTTTTTTGTATTTTGGGAAAGAGTTTTCTCCCATACAGATTTTTTTGAGTTTTTGTTTTCCTTCATGGAATAGCTAACTGACAAAAATATTACAGAATTTTTTTAGACTGTCAGAGTGACAAGTATTCTCCTTCAGTATAGCGACTTGATTCATTCCTGGCTGAGAAATAGGCACTGTCAATCACACTTAACAAGTTTCCATGAGAGGGAAGGTACAATCACTTTATCCAATACAATAAAAGTTAAACTGGATCCCAGTCTCAGCTAATTAAGATTGTATACACCAAGGAAGCAACTGGATGCTTTGTCAGAGCAAATAGATTATTTTCCCATATTCCTGATGCATAACTAGGGAAACAACATGCTCAGATGTTATTCTGTACACACAAATAATCTGAAGTTCACGAGCATTCTTTCCAATAAGGAAATGCTATTGCTTCTTGATTCCTGATAAATCAAGGAATTTCCTCTCAGGTAGATTGAAAAAAAGTCTTGAGATCATCCGAAAATTTTTTCAAGACTAGGGACAAAAGTTCCTGTCCTAAGTCTTACTAGAAACATAAGTCATTATTTCCTTTGTTGTTAATTAAAGCAGTGTAGTTAAATCCAGAGTAATCATTTTATGAGGCAGAGCTACATCTCTCCAGCATACTCACATAATAATCAACTGAAGCAAATTTTCAATAATGCAGAGCAGCAGAAGCTGATCTGCAGAACCTACCAAAGCCATGCTAGATAGGCTTACACTTTTTTCTCACATGTCTAAGTAACTAGATAATTACTTTTATTGAAGATGTCTGAAATACAGAAAAAACACTCAATTTTTTAGAAAATAGTTATTCTTACAGCTGTTACTCTAAGTACTGTTTGACTAATAATATATCCATATAATATAACAAATATGAACTTGTGTCTGCAACTGTTGCCAGGAAAGTACTCCTTATTTACTCAGCTGTGAAAATAAATTCAGATATTCCCTCAATAATTGGGGGATTGGTTATATTAATGACATCTCTTGAGGATGAGCTACAAAAATGAAGTTTACTTAGGAAAATTTCCAGCAAAATGTGTAATTGCAGATTTCAGTAAGCATATTCTGAACAACTTGCACTACTTTTATGATCATCATTCTTGTGCATAATTTCCTTTTAATAGTCCCTTTAGAAAGCTGATAGGTCTAATCAGAGCTTGCATAATTTCTGTTTAATAGTTAGGAAAGTTAGCAAGTCCTCACCAAAGGAACACATTTCTAGAAAACAGTACAACTTAGTTCATTACTGAAAGATATATATGATTGTATCACTAATAGATTTTCTTTTCTGGTAAAATTCAAGTTTTGCTAAATCAGACTAAATTTCACTATGGGAAGTTTGTACATTTACAATATTTTAAAATAAATATTAATAATCTTAAATTTGAAATATACAGGAAGCAGTGCTCTTGCCAGCAGACAGAAATAATCATCTAATAAGCAAGAACATTAGTTAAAACAAGAACACTGGTTAAAAATAAACAGTCATTGTTTAATGGCTCCATTCCAGTGCTCTTCATCTGGTCCAGTTCCAGAGATAATCTTGCACAGGGACAGTCACAGACCTATGCATTCCTACCAAAATGCAACCTGGAATTCGACATGGTGTAGCCTTCTAGTTCTGCCATTTTTTGTGAGTTTTACTGAATGGTAGACTTCCTCTTTTGCTTATTGTTACAAAAATTACTTGTTGTAATAATCATTTGCCTTTATAGATGCAAAACTGCCTTTTCCCATTAACTGCAAAGCCTGCACCCTTTTTGGCCCGTGTCTACAAATGCTCTCACTATCACAATTTCTGATACTATATACTGTACTCATGCAGTCCAGTCTGACTAGATTTGTTTCCTGAATCTTTTCCTGCATGAAAAGATAACCTAGCTCACTGGCATATATGAATACAGACTAATTTATTATTCATATCTTCTTTAATTGTATCAAAATGCTCTTAAGCCTATTATGCAGACAGATACTTACTGAATTTAGTTCCTGCATCTTGAGCAAACACATATTTTCAAAGCATTTTGGTGGGTGCAAGTATAAGCAAATAAATGTTGGGTGAGAGCCTGTTTTACTCACTTTTTTTTAAATTATATTTAATTTGAAATACTATCTGTATAGAAGATTTTATTGGAGACTAGACTGTTGAGTCGCTGCAGAAAACCAGACTTAACAGAGTTAAGGGGGGCTTTGAGCTTTTTCTTGTTCATACAAATTTTAACCTACAGCAAATCTTCAGGTTGTAACTAAAAACACTTCTTCTAAATGTCAATGAATGTGATTTCAGCAAGAATTAAAATACAGAAGATATATTTTGTGATTAATGAAGTAATATAAGGTGGCTTAGAGGTTAGGATGTAGTAGTGAAATTCACAAAACCCAGGACATATCCTCTTTGGTATTAAGTCTTGCTGCATTGCTTATGTTACTGTAAAGGCTACCATTAAAACCACCTCATTTGAAAGTTACTGTTTTAAGGGATAAAATAACTGCATGGTAAAAATCATAGAATACTAGGTTGAAAGAGACTTCAAGGATCATCTAGTCCGAGGTTTCTTGGCAAAGTCTTGAGCTAGACAAGATGGGTCAGCATACTGTCCATCTGCATCTTAAATGTTTCTAATGCTGTGAAATCCACATCTTCACTGTAGTCACCACTTAAATACTGAAATCCTGTGGCAAGGCCTCCCATAAACCTTTGTTTCTCAAGTCTGAACACAGCTCTCTCAGATTTTTCTCAAACAGCACATTTCCCTGTCCTTTGGTCAGCTTTCTGGCCCTTCTCTAGACCTTGATAAATTCCCTAATCTTTATCTCTACAGTAAAGCCCATTTTGAATTCCAGCGAATTCAGAGGAAATATGCAATAGCTCTGTCTGTTCCTTGATGTATAAAATAAGCATAATACTTGTTAATCCATATGACATGTGGATTTGAGACAAACATAGAGATATCTGGAAAGAAGATGCTTCAAATAACATAACTCCAGATAAGTTATCCACAATCATAAACACTATCTAAATGTTGTGCATGCCTCTTCCTGATTCATCAGACAAAATCAGACTTCATTCACCATATCTTTGACATAGGACTTGTGCTACCACCTTAGCTGTGATTCTTTATGGGTTTGTTTTCTTACCCTTTTTCTAACTGCTCTTATTTCTTTTGAGGTGGCACACATGACTCCTACATTAAGTACATTACATAGCTACTTAAAGCTACTACCTGACCTTTTTAAAATACATTTTTTCAACAGATTCTTCAAACTTATTTAGAAGAAGAGGAATTTATCATTTTATAATGATAACTTTCAAACTGTAGTTTAGCAATACAGGCTGAATGTAAACTGTCATGATGAGCTACCATCCAGAGCTTCCCAGCCACAGTTGCAAAGCCTCACACTTCCCAAAATATCATGTTTTTTGTTTCCCATTCTTTGTTTCCTAAGAACAATAAAATAATTGTACAGAAGAAGTAAAGAGCTTGCTTCTTAATTCAGTACTGTATTACTCGGTAATTTTTAAAAGCTTTACTGGAATCAGAGGAATACCAAATAGTGACTGGTTGAAACTAATATTTTTTTCCTCTTGTGATGAAATAGTCAGACTGAGTGATGCATCAATCCTGGACGGTGGTCTGGCTTTCCACATGTCACTGTCCCAGCACCTGTATTTCAGAGAATTCTATAAAACTGGGACAATTTCCCTATATGCCCTATTAAGTGCAGTGATGGTAAAATACAATTGCAGCACTGCTATACTATGACTTCATATATAGTCTAGTCTGCATTATATGGATACATGTGTGCTTGTGGTCATGTGTGTCTGTGTGTGCATTTGTGAAGAGGAAAACCTGTATACAACTGTTCTGTGCTCCCTAGCACAATCTGCAACAAACATTATCTGTTCAGCACTGTCTGTACAACAGACACTCTGTCTGAGGAAAGACATTCTCTGAGCATGAATTAAGTTACCCTCAGTATGAAAAGCAATTTATTGATCCAGTCCCTGATAGATTTATTTCCTTTTGACTTAATTTTTCCTACTGTTAGCAAACCATAGAGCTTTGAAGGGAAAATTCAATAACTGCTGTTCCTCTTGGGTACTGTGTATCAGGAAGACTTAGAGCTTTAAAAGCACCTGAACTTGTAAAAGGAGTCCGATTCCGCACTAGGTGGCAGGAGGAAATGGCAAAAAAGAAACAGAGAGACAGTGTAATCTTGTTTCTTTTGGGAGATAAGGACTTAAATCTTTGCTTTTTCTGAGCCAAATCTGAGAGAAAAATTTAAGCGTCATCCCAATTCTTTACCGTCAGGCTGCAAGCCATTTATTTTCCCACACTTCATAAAAAAAAAGGACCTATGTTGGTCTGTAGACAAAACAAAAAGGAAGCTAAAATTCAGAAATAATTCTAGCTGTAGTGCTTTGAAATGTGTAACTATTGGCATTTTCCTGTGGAAAAAGTATTCTTCAAATGAAGAACATATTCTTCAAATGAACAATGCCCTGATTTATGATGACAACCTGTTTATAAAGTTTTCATTACACCAAGAATATTCTTGCTTTTTTTTTTGCTTTCAAAATAAAGCTAATACACTTTTGAAAGTTTTAGTGTCATCTTAGCGGGGTGTATTAGCCAGAGTTCATGAGGAGAGTCTCCTTTTTTCTGTATACAACTTCCTTTTTCCTCCTCTCCTCCATGTCTAGGTGTAATGTTTTTCCAGCATTGCTTAGGGGTTTTTTTCCTGTTCTTTCTTAATTCAGATAAGCGACTAGAATTCATAATCATTGACTAATATATGTGAGAGGTTAGATTTGGGCCCTGTTCTTGCAATTGGATCTGACAGTACACATGCCCCTCTGCAGTTACTTGCTTTGGCATGCTGCTATCAGTACGGAGCTGTTCACACTACCTACTGTATTACTTGTGAGTAACTATTTGGTCTCTCTCCATGTAGCTTGCTTTGCTTTCATGCCAGTAAAACAAACAATAACAACTTTCTTTTCCCTCTTCTTTATTGTTTTCTTGTGATATTGCTGCTTTAGTAATATCAGGTGAGTGATATTGGCAGCAGTCTTTCCACAAATGCCAAAATACTAATTGCTTGCTGCCACAAAGCAGTAGAGTGTTCAGATTCCCAGGATTCACTGCTCTCACACAAAATATAATGACTTCTGTTAGGATCAATACAACTTATTAATAAAAAAACCCCAGTCATTAATGATAAATGGTTCCAAGTGTCCATTATATAACAGATATATGCAGGGGCTTGTGACCTCAAATACTCATATGCACTCAATATTTACAAAGAATTACGTTCTTCCACAATGGCAGTAATACAAGGAAGTTTACTTTGTCATGCTCAGATTTCATAAAATAACTTCTTCAAGTATAACTTCCCTATCCTCAGTAAAACAAGCAAGCTTTTGTGTATTGCATTATTAACACAGAATTCAGATTGAGAAGAGCATCTTAAATATATTGAGAGGAGTAAATGATTGTATGGTTTTGATATGATTTAATACATTATACATCAAAAAATATAAGGCAGCATTTGCCAGAATTTCTTCATCGAAGTTGTAATTATCAGAGGACACACCTAGTATGATGACCATACTATAGACATTGAGAAATGTTGAAGATAAATTCTCTAAGTTACGTATTCAGAACAAGAGTTAAAGACTGAAACATAGACAGCAGAAAAATTCCAGAGTATCTGGAAATCAAAAGCTCATATTTAAAGGAATGGACAGATAGGTAAGAATTTCATTCCAAGTTATGCCCTTTACTTGTGACACAACTTTGACATCTCTGACATCTTTGTTGGGTTTGGCATAATGGTATGGTGGTTATCTTGCAGCAAATACCATTGAAAAGATCATTTCCATTGATTTGTTTTTTTGTTTTCATTGGAAAAACAAACAAACACTGAACCTCCAAACATGTAAACTTAAAGGAAGTTAAAAGTTCCAAATAGAATGCTCCCTTTGCATTTCCATCCAGGATTTTCAAGGAATGCAAGCACTCTCTGGAAAAAAAAAAAAAAAAAAAGTTTGTTGAGAAGTACATATTCTTGTTAAAAATAAGTTTTACTAGAAAAACACAGTAAATATGGCCAATGAACATCACTGTGTGCCTACTCATCTATACATTCATGAAACAAGAGTTTTCAGTGCCCAAAAGTATGTGGCTTTCATCTGACCAGGTGAACTGAAAAACACAGAGTTTACAGTTGTGGAGTATGTGACATGCTCCCTGCTGAGGGTACCGTCCATCTCCCCGCAGTCTTCTATTAGCTGCATCGCATACCATTGGATGCATCCATGACAAACGTTCTAGGAAGCACAGTGCTAACACAATTTTCTCTTAGAAACAACTTCGAAACAACATCTGATTCCTTCAATGACATTCATTTATTTCAGTTTCTTTGTTTTTAATTAGTCCAAATAGATTATTCATTGCTTTCTCATGCAGTTCCTATTACCTCATGTATAAATTGGAAAGGTAGTGAGAAGAGCATCTGCTCAGCTAACAACAAGATAAAACTACTTCTGTATTCATTTGGACTGTAGCTCTATAACGACACATATCTGATAGGGATGTGATGAACATACCACAGTATCCAGAGAGTTGGCACAGTTTGGAACAAAATGCAGGCAAGACAGGAAGCAGATCTACAGAGTCTGAGATGGAGATCTTTACCATAAAGGATATACAACTAATTACAGTGCCATAGTTGTTGGATAAGTAAGGAGGAAACACTGAAGCTGTGTATAGAACACAAAGTTCACAGGATCTCTGAAGAGTCTCTCTGAAATGCCTTCCTTACTCCCTTGTTTCCTGATGAAGTCAATAAAACGTTACTTAACTTCTCAGTTTCATCACACATTTGTTTCCACTTCAAAGCTAATTCCTTGGGTTTTCTACTTTCCAGCTTCCTGGAAGTTCATATGGCAATGAGTTAGTTTTATTTTACTAATGCGTGACTGTTTTTTGGTGCTAGATGTTCACACATCCCTCCTGAGGATATCTGTAATTTTCAGCAGCAAGTTTGGCTTTGAGCCAAAATTGAGGTTGCCCTAATATTTTCCTGGCTTCACTGAGACTGAGGATAGTCATTAAGAAAGACAAGACAGGGAGTGTTCACTGTTTTCACTCTGCCTTTACACCTTTGGTACACAAATAAAGTGGACAATAATTTATAACCTTTGTAAAATAATCTGCTTGTTATTGTGCTTGTTGTTGCTTCTGCTGACTCCAGACTCAATAAACTCTAATGTCATGGCCACAGCTTCAGAGTTACAACTTTCGCATGCAGGAAAAATCTTAGATGACTGTGATCTTGATTCCTGCCGGTCTTGTCTAGTAATGTAGAGGTAAGTGGACATGAATTGTTGTTTTTTCTAATTTAATATTTTGCACTTACTTTAGGGAGGTATAAATAGAAGAAGGCAAAAAGCAGTGAAGAAAGAATAAATAACAGGAGACTAGGATAAATCTTTAACAGTTTTATGTAATCTAAGTAAATTAACTAATCTAGAGCAATTACAATTATTAGAAATAGTACAGGTGTGTGCTGATAGCTTCTTAAATACTTTTTCTTTATTTGCCATCAAAAAGTACCTTTGATTGCTGCAAACCAAATTAATCACACATTCTTTAAGAAAATGTTTATTTTAAAGATTACTAGTCTTTTAATTGAGCTTTTTCTGGCTGAAGTCATTATTTCGCTAATAGAAAAAGTAGCCTTTTTAGGCAAAGACACTATTTAGAAGAGAAAAGAAAGACTTTTACATACATGCCATCAGATACTTAAGTTTTTTGAACACATAAGAATTTTTCAGTATGAGTCTAGCCCTGAAATGGATGATACTGAGTTTCTAGAAGTAGTCCTTCGTAACATTTGTGAGCTTGTTACATGTAGTCAAGGAATGGCTGCCTAAGAACCTCAAATGCTGCCGTGACATCTCTGAACTTTCTTGACTGCTTGGTAACCAATAAATGTGCTCCAGCACCATCTCCCTGGCCCAAGCCACACCAGCTCTTGTGCTTGTAACAATTCCTTAGTATATACAGATATGAAAAATTAAAGCATTTTTCAATTCCATACTCAAGTGCATTTGAGTTTTGTTTTTTCTATATCCTCTATCTATCTATCTATCTATCTATCTATCTATCTATCTATCTATCTATTCTTTTTTGGTATATTAAAAAGTTAAGAAATTGAAGGCAAACACTACTAATAACCTATATGAACTTTTATTTCTGATCTGGGAACAGAGCTTAATCCTAAGATTCTGTCTATCACTGCTGATGCTTATCTGTATTTTCATTAAGAAACCATAAAGCAGCATTTCTGAACAAAAGTAAAGAATGGTCTTTGTCCCATATTAGACACTCTTTGAAACATTTTAAAATGCTTAATTCATGTAATATGGCATCTACTGACACCTGGGATACATGACAGGAGAAACACCGAAGAATATTTTCCCAATAAAGTCACAGAAATCTCTGATTTTGTAATGTGATGGGTACTGCTGAACATCAGCTGAACACATGGCTAAATTATTTTATGACTTAGAAATATAATATAGTAAAAAAATAACAGCATTAAAAAAGACAATATATGGGAAATTCACATTAATTATGAGTGTGCAAACCGTAAGTGAGAAGCAAAATACACGTAACAAACTTCTGTTCAAAATTTTAAAAATTCTCAAAAAATATATAAAAAATATTACTAACCTGTGAAGGAAGAAAACTTTACCTAACTTAGAGGTTACCTAACTTAGAGGTAATATTTTAATGGTTTGAGGGTATGTACAGATGGAAAATCTGTTTGAACTGAGGTAGCTTCAAGGTCAGAGAGATACCATATTGGAATAAACATTTAGCTGCTACTGACATAAAATTAATCTTTTTAGAGTAAATAAATCTCTGTCTTTAATATAAAATGATAACTGTATCTATATAAAGATAAAATCTCTAAATGATATTTGTGGTTTCTATTACGGCTCATTTTTTGCTTCTGAAACATTTCCTGTTTGATGGTTCTCTATCACATAATTTCCTATTACCATAACTGAAGTCAAATGAATGCTGCTTAATATGGTTTCTCACATTTTTTGTGCTTTTACTGATTTTGTATTCTCACTGAAAGATATTTAGACTATTTTTGTATAATCTTATACTGTTTAACACCTATAGGCTGACTAAACGGATGAACATGGAAGTGTAGCATCTGAAACATAGCAGGAACAAACACCATGCATGCAGCCTTCTCTGAACATCTGCTCAGGAAGCTTTGCATTAGGGCAGTTGATATAAAAATGCTGCCCTTCATAGGTTCATCTTTGTGTACTTGATTCCTTTATGTTTTCTGTGGAATTTGCACCTTGATTACTGTCAGGCTTACAGTTCCTCAGAACTACTTTCATAGGCCTATGAAACTAGAGAGTGTGTAATGTACAGCATTAATCTATTGCTCTCAAATCATACTTATCTGTGTGTGTTTGCATGGTATAACTTTTACTGACAGACGTTCTTTAGATGTGCTACAAAGTCAGAGATTTTTCAGTCATGTTTCACTCCAGTGAATACTTAATATTCTTGCTATGCCAAAAGATAAGAGAGTGAATTACACTAAATCATTATGTTTACATTTACAGTTAAGACCATAATATTGCAATGGCACAACTAAACACTACAATGTAGAGAGCCCTTTCATTTCTACAGAATATGAAATTTCATTACTCTTGCTTCTATCTCAGGATCCAGGATTTGCTTTCCTGAGGCTTCCTCAAAGACTTCTGAAAAGGTCCTTTTTATAAGAATTCTGAACACAATAAAGAAGGAAGTTATTCAGAGCATCTAATCGAATAAATCCATGTTTTATCTTTTTCTGTTAACATTCCATATCTAGCTGTCCTTGTCTACTAATATGTAAATTTGGAGTAGCTCCTTTCCTACCATTTAACTGACCATGATGTCTATGAACATATGCATGCTTATCAGTATAAATATGTACATTTTAGGCCTTGGCTTCACAAACAATGAAGCCAAATATTTACAAAAAATACAAATAGAAACCTACATTTGTTAGTGTGATTCATATTTAACACTAGTGTGTAATAAATCCATGTCTGTGTTAGCATAACCATTTGCTTGCATTTTTTAAAATGCCCGGGATTAAAAAAAAATTGTCAATCTTCTCTGACATATATATATACCTATTATGGTTTGAGTGCCTAGAGAGTACCTTGTGATGGGGTGGGGGGGCACGTTCAATCCCTTTTTCATTTGTTTCTTTTTATTCTCTCCTCTCACTCCTCGAACCTTTCCCCCCGCGGAGTTCAAGCTGCCTTCGCCTGGCAGCTGAGGTGCATCTCCGCTCCGCAGTGGGACCCTGCTCTTGCGATGTGCCAGATTTGGTGCCCAAGGAGGGAGGGGAACACATCATTCTGTGGAGGTCCCGGGCCACATGTGCGACATGGAGGCTGACATGTTGATGGTGCAACCAGCGGAAGGGATTGGGCTGGCAGTTTGGAGCCATTTGCGACTGGAGAGAAAGGACAGCACAAGACGGGACCACGAGGGGGTTTTAAAAGTTACTGGCGGGTCTGCGCAGGACTCTTCTCATCTGCTGCTGGAGTCCAGTGAGAACTGATTCACTGGTGATCCAGGTGCCTTCCATGGAAACTCCTCTCCGCTTTTCTCATCTAGACCAAGGACAGGCTCCTACTGTTTTCTCTGTCCTGGCATCTCTCTCCAAAGAGCCCGAGGCAGCGACAGGACATCCACACCTTGTTTCCATGGCAGAGATTTTTTTTTTTTTTCACGGAGTCACGGTTTTCAGTAATTGCTTTGGGTTTCGGAGAGGAGGTCCTTTGTTCTTTTAGAGTGGTCAGGGGGTGCGGGCTAATTTGGTTTTGGTTTTCCTGGGTCGCACGTTTGGGAGGTGTGGGTTTTGGATCTAGGGTGATCGAGGCGGTCCAGGCTGTTTTGGTTTTTGTTTTTCTGGGTCGTGTGTTTTGAGAGGTGGGGGATTGGTATCTTTGTGCATACATATATATCATATTTCTTGGGTTTTCTGTTTTAAAACCTAATAAATCTTGTTGTATTCCCTCTAACGAACTCTCATCCAAAATTGTAGTTAATTAACCCTTTTTGCTGTCTCAAACTGAGACAATACCCTGATCAAATATAATCTCTAAAAAAGTTTTGCACCCAACTTTGAGGAGCAGTCGTCATAAGCAAAAATGAAATGTATGGGAAGGTGGAAGTGAGGATCAGTCAAATCATAATAAGCACAGCAAATTCATATTAAAAAAAAAGAAGAGAAAGAAAAAGAGAGAAAGAGAGAAAAAGAGAAAGAGAAAGAGAAAGAGAAAGAGAAAGAGAAAGAGAAAGAGAAAGAGAAAGAGAAGAGAAAATTCTGTATTTGTTTGGGTTTTTTAATATAAACTGTGAAACATTCTTTCGAAATCTTTTTCTCCATTAGTGCTAAGTGTTTTCAAAGTTGTGAGTTTCTTGATTAATCATCCTAACTGATTAAAATATCTGCTGGAAGGGCCCAGAAGAATATATTATTTTATGGTTATGATTTTTGCATATGAATATGCACATAGAAAAAGTATGAAAAATTCACTGACTCTGAAGCAGATAATTAGCCTCAAATTGAAATTTGTTTTTAAAAAAAATCCCAACAACTTGATTTGTGAACCTTTTGACTGCATAATTCCCATAAATTTAATTATACTGCTAATTCAAAAGAGTGGAACTTCAGCACTTATAGGTTGTTCACATTGCCTTTTTTATTTAGAGCCTTCAAAATAGATTGCAAATATTTATTTATTAACCCATGATCTCAAGGAAAAAAATGGTTCTCTCCATCCCTGCCTCTTTCCATCTTTCCTTTCACAAGACCACTGTTTCTCCTGGCTACCCCAGCCCAGGAACAAGCATTTTGCCCCTTGGAAATAACTTCAGCTAAACTTTCCTAGACCAAACTTTCCCTATGAATAATTTCCACTAGAATATACACATCTTAGGGAAGCTGCCAAACTCTTTTCCTACACTGTTGAACTACAGGGATTTTGCTGCAGACATGGAACCTAACTATATCTCAGAGGACTTCTATGAGAATTTATTGAGTCCTGATGATGAAGGCCAACCACTATTGTACATTCTTTTCTCAGATCTCAACAGGACTTTACTTATTATGCTCTGATGTGCAACATAACATGTTTTTTTTAAGTGATATGACACCAAAATACACATTTTCCTGTACAGAGTGAATTGAAAAATTACATGGTTTTAATTAGCTATGAAAGGACAGTACAGCAGCTGGTACTACAAAGCATATGAGGAGATTTGCCTTGCTTTGGCTTTGCGCTTAGAGAATCAAATAGTTAAGTGCCCACTTTTCTATTGTGAAGGATAAACATGAATTATGTGGATTGGAGAAGTCATGGGGTTTTAAACACAGGCTCTCCCCCTTTCACTTTGGTGCTACCGGGCGGCTGCTAATTGACTCCTGCTCTAGTGCCTGTTTCTGGATCCTTACTGAAACTGTGTTAGTCATAGACTCCCTGAGATGTTTTACAACATTTCATGAAAAACAGACAGCTGGCATACAGTGTCAGCACACCATACATACTCCAGTCCTCTGTATATTTCTATGATCCCAGACAGGGGCAGGTGAAACAGAGAAACCTGCAGAAAATCTCTGAGGGGAAAGAAGGAGACTTCTCCAGAGAGGAATTTCTGCTTCCCTGTTGTTCTGTAAACCACTGTGGTCTGAAAGAAAGCAAATAGGAGTTGTAGATTGCCAGGTGGCACATTTCTCTCACTTGAGCCTCTGCTTTTTGAGAAGCTAAGGAGCAGACCCAAATGTACTCCATTAATACTTCTTGAAGCTGTATAAATTTTTCTCATGTGTTCAAGACACTTATTTTAGGAGAACACAAACTTCTACTCAGGGTCACGGTTCCCAGCAATCAGCAACTGCCTCACTCAGATGAAAGGGATACTGCACAGGATTGCTGAAGGTTAGAATGTTTAAGCACTGAACATTAATGGCCAATTAATATTTTCTCTATTTTTCCAGAGTTTGCTTTCAACCTTTGAAAGTATATACAAGAAACTTTCATAGAATCATAGAATCACAGAATGGTTTCATTTGGATACGACATTAAAGATCACTTAGTTCTAACCCACCCCTGCTGTGGACAGGGACACTTTTGACTAGACCAAGTTGCTTAGAGACCCATCTAACCTGGCCTTTAACACTTCCAGGCATAGTACATTCACAACTTCTCTGGACAACCTGTTCTAGTGCCTCACCACCCCCACAGTAAAGAATTTCTTCCTAATGTCTAATCTCAACTTACTCTTTTTCAGTTTGAAGCTCTTCCCCTGTTGGGAATTTTCAGAGTTACAGGATTTTTGGAGGGCAAGAAGCCTCCTTTTGCACAACTCAGCTTTAGATGAGAGAGCAGGGCCTACAGCCTGCTCTGTTCTCATGGGAAAAGAATACACGAGATATGCTAGGACAGTTTGACCTGGCTGTTCTCATGAGAAAGCATGCAAAGAAACATAATTTGACCTTAGTATAAGCAAGAGAAACTTAAACAAAGAAGAAAACAAGCCAAACACAAGCCTGTGTTGCTGTGAAGAGATGTAACTAATTAGAATCTGTAGAAGTGTGTTCATAAGTTTATTAACCAAAAATAATAGTCTAAGAACTGTCTGCCAATAAGGATAGTATTAGAAGCTGTAAGCAAGTTAGATAAGATTAGGATAGTATTAGAGTTAGTATTAGTACAGGAATATGTCTGATGCTCTAGAAATAAAGGCTTCACTTTTGATCATATTGGTCATTTTCGTGTTCTGAGAAAACATCCTCCGCGAATTTATTCACTATATTCCCCCTTGTCTGTTTACTATATGCCCTTGTAAAAAGTCTTTCTCAATCTTTCTTGTAGCATCTTCAGATACTGGAAGGCTGCAATTAGGCCCCAAAGCCTTTCCTTCTCCAAGCTGAACAATTCTAACTCTCTTAGCCTTTCCTCATGAGAGAGGTGCTCTATCCCCCTAATCAAGCTGGTGGTCTTCCTTAAACACACCCCAACAGGTGGATGTCATTCCTGTGCTGAGGACGCCAAAGCTGCATTCAGTGCTCCAGGTGAGGTCTCACAACAGCAGAGTAGAGGGCAGATCACCTCCCTTGACCTACTGGCCACGCTGCTTTTGATGCAGCTCAGGACACAATTGGGTTTCTGGGCTGCAGGTGCACATTGTTGGGTCATGTCCAGCCTCTCATCTACCATTACCCCAAGTCCTTCTTGGCAGGGGTGCTCTTGATCTGGTTATCACCCAGCCTGTACTGATACTGGGGGTTGCCCCAGCCCAGATGCAACACCTTGCTCTGGCCCTGTTAAACTGCATGAGATTCTCATGGGCGTACTTCTCCAGCTTGTCCAGGTCCTTCTGGATGATATTCCATCCTTTAGGTGTGTCAGCTGCACCACTCAGCTTCATATCAGCCTTCCCATCACTCTCTAAACTTAGTTCATGGATACACAGATTAAAATAGTTTAAAATTTTCCATGTTTTTTCCCTCCTCACTACCACTTTCAAATACTGGTAGCATTTATTAAAGCTTGTAAGACTTGAGTTCCCTTTAGCATCCAGCTTCACCATTCCCAGTTAGCATTACCATACTATTAAGATGCCATGGAAATGGAAGATGTATATATGAGTGCTAAAAAGCCAGTATCATCTATTGTTATCAAAATTATATACCCTTTAAGATCTGTGTATACCAACCTTACAGGTCTAGAAATGAATCACTTTTTTTACCAAATTTATATAGTTTCATGTACCATATTCTAGGCACTAATGTTTCCATGCTTTGATCTAATCTGATGTTACAGTGATGGAACACTTTGCTGATGTGCCGAAATCCTGGATAATATTACACTCACATAGCCACAGAATCGCTATATGTATACTTACTTTGGTACACCTCCCAGACTGAATTCTCTAAAGACTTTTTCTCCTCCTCAGTCTCTATGCAAGTCACTACACTTTCAAATTACTACTACAAATTTTTCATTGTTTCTAGCAAAAATAATGGAAAGTGAATTATTTAATACGAGGAGTAGCAAACATACATTTCCTGAAAATTTCTAGGTCAATGATCAAAATATATTACTTGCATCCTAGCGTTGGAGTTGCATGAATTGACAGAGTGCTGATCGTCTCTGTTATGGTGAGTGTCTTGGAGGAGTCTGGAACTGGCTGTGCCCAGCTCAGGGCAGCTCCTGCCTCTCATCACAGAGGCACCTGAAGCACCTACCCACCAGCACCTCACTACCTGCACTTGACAGAGGAGGTAAGGAGAGTCCTATATGCACAGTCCTAAATGCATGACCTATTCTTAAAAGCCTATGAAGTAGGTCAGATTTGAAAGGGATGCAGCAATCCAGATACTCTGAGATAATGGAGCTTGACCGATGTGTATTTGTCATGGTTTTATCACTAAAATAGCAATTCTGACAAGAGATGTCCAAGAGAAGCCACACACACACCCAAAAAGAAAAAACACACAAATAACACAGTTTATTTCACACACACAGAAAACCAACAATAAAGTGCAAAAACAGACAAGCTTTCCCAGGGCCCGTGTTGGGGTGAGAACGCTCTGGAATACTGCTGGTCTCTCTCTTGGGCTCCCAAAGAGACGCTGGGATAATTAGTGAAGGCTCGCAACCGACCTGAGGACCTACAGCAGCACGAGCCTCCACTCGGCTTTCTGAAGAAAAACACTCAGACAGTTAGAAACCGCGAGCCCCCCTTCCCCCTCCCTTCAATCCCGGGAAGGGATTTCAGTGCTGATAGAAGAGATGTGATCTTTAAACCTGGGCTATGGCAGCGGAGAAATCGCTAATTAGCCTGCCCGGGAAAAAAAACCACAAGAAAAAAACGTGACCCCGCAAGAGTCCACCACCAGGCAAAAATACCACACTGGGGTGCCACTGCAGAATCGCTGAATCCGTCCCCCACGCGGACGTGGTCACAGCGCGAAGACGAGGAGCAATGCTACCTGAACGACGCCCAGAGCCGAAAGAGGAAGATGGTGCCCGCTCTACCCTTTCTATAGGGTCCCCGATCTGCGCATGCATAGATGGCCCCCAGGGGGCCGGTCTTTTCCTGTGACTGGCCGATTAGCATTGCGGGCCCAACCGCGGGTACAGCCCACGCGCGCGCGGTTGCTCACGGGAAACGCCACGGCCGTCCGGAAGTGACGCACAGGCCGGGAGGGCATATCCGGTAATGGCGGCTGCCATGCCGCAGCTGCTGGGCCGGATGTCACGCTACCGCCGCCGCTCCGCAGCTGGCGCTGCTCCGAGGGCGGCGATGCCGGAAGTGCCAGGACGCACCAGCCATGGCGGCGCCCTCAGCGCCCCGGCCCGCAGCAGCTGCTACTGCAGTTGCGCTGGCGAAAACCACCGCCGTGGTCACGCCCGCAGCCCCAGGCATCCGTGCCCCGGGGCACGCCCCCAGCTCCGGCACACCCGCGGCCCCTGGGCGCCCGCCGTCCCAGTTTGAACACCAGGGGGGTTTACTGAAAGACGAGAGACGTAATAGCGAAGAAAACAACGTAGTAATTTATTAGATATATGAAATATAAAATGTTCACTGCTCTGGGCTGGCTGCCGGGCTGTGGAGGGAGAGTAAGGAGTGCTGCCACATGGGCAGAGCTGGGAAGGTGATGCGGCAGGGTCCCACGCCAGAGCTGCTGGAAAATTGAAAGATAGTGAAAGGAAACCCTGGGGGACCCAAGGGGAGATACCACACGGCTGTCACTGCTGCATGAAGCTGCGTGGTCCTCTGCTCAAGATGTGGTAACGCCACACTGCTGCCTGTGCCGAGAGAGCCAAGAGAGAGATGACTTCCATTTCTGCTGCTTCTATAGGGTGTCTCTTCTCATTTTTTCTCGTATTCCCTTTCCGGCGTGCACCAGTACCCCATTGGTCAGCATCCTGGTTCGTGTCTCATGGCACTGGGCACCTCCCTGGGGGCATGCCTCTCCACGAGGCAAACATGGCAGCATTTGCCACAAAAACTGCTTGAGGCAGTGCCCGCCACGGGAAGGGGCTGCCGTCACCACCATCTCCCTGCCAGTGCTGCGGGAACTGGAGGCACCAGTGGCACTGCCCGTGGGGGCGCTTGCCAGCCACCACAGGAGGGGCTGCTAGCACCACCCGCCTCCCAGCCAGCACCACAGACCCAGTGGGACCCAGACGTGTGGCGGCCAGAGTAGGCGTTGTGCCCATCAGCGCCACGGCGCTAGCTGGGGTTGCCCCCCATTCCACGCATCGCCAAGGTGACACCCACTCTGCCCCTGGGGCACTCGCTGCCTGCCACAGGAGGAGCCGCCAGTGCTGCAAAGCACCGGCAAGCTGAGCCTGACTGGCGCCGCAGCTTCCAGCTTCAGCCTGGCTCCATCACAGTGGTGAGTGCCGGGCCAGGCTGGGCCAGGTTGGCTCTGAACCGGCCCCGCTGCTGTCCATGCCCAGTGGGGCTGTGTGAGGAGCAGGCAAGAGCGGCACCATCTCTGCCTGCTGTGCTTCGTGCTCATAACACCCTATCCACTGCTGTGCCCCACTGTGCAGCACTAAGGACTGCCCCAGGCCCGAGCCACTGGCCAGCGCAGCGGCGCTGCCACTCCCAGCCCCAGCCCAGCTCAGGCTGGGTTGGGTCAGGAGCCACAGGCTGGGCGATAGCGCTCCTGTCTCGACTCTGCCGCCACCCTTGTCGTGTCATGAGGTGCCAGGACCCAGCCATTTCACTTGCTCCCCTCTCTCAGGAGAAGGAAAAATGTTTTAAAAGACATCCCCCTCCCTCCCGCCTATTCCCTGTTTAACCCATAACAATCTGAATCTTACTAACCTGAATAATCTGAAGGATTTTTTATCAGTTTAAAATATTCTTAGATACTTTAAATACTTAGAAATTATGCCAAGCCTCTGATTTCTGCCCAGCAGTCCCTCTCCCGATCCCTCTATTACTGTGTCACCATCTACACCTGATTGATGACACCTCAGGACTTCACAGTCTGAGATTAATGACAGAGTTCCCACGTCTTGGTCCTCTGGTTTTGATAGAAGACATGGGACTTGAATTGTAGAGGTTAAGAAAGGGAAACATTTTTCCTGCCTTACAATGGCTGAAAGGTCATTCTTGAGCTCCAGTTGTTTAAATAATTTATCGTGAGCTACTGAGTCATAACAGAGATACTGATCTGTCTTTTACTACAGTGACATTCTATTTTTTCAACTTTGTCTTTTTTATGCTGCAGTGTTAAATAGCTCTCAGTCTGCAGTAATCAAAAACGTTTAAGCGTGCTGCAACTGCATAATGACATCTCAGATCTGCACCTTTTACAGTCAGACTAACAGAGCCTTGATGGAACAACATGCTAAAAAGAGGTGTTTTACTTGGGAACAGCATGCCTCTATCAGCTTGGAGCACATAATTAATTTACTAAATAGCATATGCAACAGGAGATGATTTGAGACTCTAATGGTAATCTACGTTTTGCATGTCTGCATTGGCAGTGAGAGCCTTCCTACATCATTAAACTTATCTTCCTTCTTTTGTGTGCTTCAATGTTCTGTGCAGTCTACATGGCTTGATAGATATCTTATTATAGCTTTTAGTAACTCTGAAAAGCTGCCTAGAGGTAAAAAATTATAGTATTTCAGAAATTTAATTTTGTCTCCAAGTAAATAACAATGTATTCTTATTTTTCCCACCTAACTTAAAATATTTTTAAGTACAGAAGACATTCTGGATCATATTCTCTGTGAGAATATGGAAGTCTGACTTTGAAGTTTCTAACTACTTTGATTGCAAAACCTTCCCTCACCATAACTGCAAATGCTTTTACTTGCTGTGTAAAACAGTCAGAACACTTTTCCTCTAGAAAGACTGCACAATCCTCCTCTTCACTCTCCTTCTTTATCCTTGTCTCTTCTTTTGACCATGACCAATGATTATGGTCTCTGCAGGAATACTGGTGTCATTATCAGAAGATGGTTCCATTAGCAGAATTTCTGCAGTTCAGTAAATGACAGTAAAGCTGTCACAGAAAATATATAGGAGAAAAATCCCACCAACGCACACACAAATGAAAGAAAATGCTGGATCCTGTCATGAAGCTGTTGGACTCCATGCTAGTCCCTATGCTGGTTGCATTTTGGCAACATAGACTTGTTGAGGAGAGCAATTCTTCTGTGTTGGCAAGGGGCCCATGAGTTGCCACAGATTTCCAACCTGCCAGCTTTAAAGCCCAACCATCCCTTCAAGCCTCTGAAGTCTCTCCTCACGTGGTCTCCCCTCACCTGTCCTGTGCAGAATGTCTTGCCCAGGCTGAGGTGGGATATCCTTAAGAATCTGTTCCATCATACAAAGAGGTGGAAGCGGAAAAGTTGCAAGGTAAAAGAATATGGGAAATTATAACACTGAAAATGAGCTATTGAAAATCTGGTTTTAAAAGGGAAGAGCTACTGTTAGAGGGAATTTATACTTCTGCTGGATATTAACAGGTACTGGGGTGGAAGGTGATATGTATATTTTTGCTGCATCACATTAAAAAAGATAACTTCATTTCTGCTTACCTCATTGTTAGATCTGCTATTGCTACTGCATAATTTCAAAATTTGGAAATAGTTATATAGTGCTTAGAATGTCTTAAATTAACTATTAATTAACTATTTTTATTAACTATTAACTATTTACTATTTATTAATTAACTAATTAATTAACTATTTTGGAAGTGTTCTCCAAAATGTGAAATCAATGTTGTACAAAAATCAAATTATTATGTTACCAAATAATTGACCTAGAATTTGAATTTATTTCTTGACTAGGCCAGCTTCATCTAGACAAGGCTCTCTCTGAACACACTTCTCTAATTGCATATGTTTTTCTTGCAAACAAAGTGTCGATGTTACATACCATATTGTTTGAAGCTATCAATTTAGTAAATTGTGAACCCCTGTCATCCTTGTTGGACATTCTCTGAAAACATTTTGAAATATGAATGAAACCATATTGTTTAGACGTATTAAGAAAACTGTACAAATTGTATTTCATTGTTTCTGTGCTTAATTGCTGGCTTTAGTGCAACCCTGATCATAAGTCATTAACATGATTTTGATTTTGTTTGCACTTCAAGGATCGCCTGAATTTTTTGAGTGGTGTGTGGTTTGTACTGATTTACATAATTAAAATCAGATAAAAGGTAGTTTGAGTAGATTGTGCCTAACTTGGTTCCTTTTTTTTAGACAAGATAAATAATTTTCTTGACAAGGATAATTCTGCAAACTTGATCTATTTGATGCTCAGTAAAGCTTTTGGCACAATGACACATGGAGAATTGTTAGTTAAACTGAAGAGGATGAGGATTAGTACGAGAATGTCAATACACTAAGGCACTGGCCAAAGATGAGACAATGAACTGTTTTGTTCTGACAAACCATCAGGCTAGATGCATACCGCTGGTGAAACTCCTTAGGGAGCAGCAGTTGCTTGGCCTTAGCCAAAGGGAGGGATCTGCTAGCTGAGGCTGTTGATGACACGATGTTAAGAGGCACTGCTAATACTGACTGATGAGTATCTTGGGATCAGAAAAAAAAATATTGAGTGACCACAATGTCACAGTAAGGCATAAAGTGAAAAATACAGCAAGGCGAAACAGGATAATACACATAGATGCTAAACACAGGAATTTCTGCTGTGAGCTGGATGTTATCACCTGGGAATAAAAGACGCAAAAGAGATACTCGCCGGTACTATTTGGCCAGAAAGTAACTATTTGCCAGCAACATGATGCAGCAGTGCAAGCAGCAAAGTGGACACTGGCTTACAGTCAAAGACACTCTCACTGCTTCTGAGATCTTTCCAACCAGTTATATTTAGCACCTTGTTTAAAACTGCTATATAATTTCAACTATATTGAAGGGAACTCAACTCAAAAATAAAGATGATACACAGATGCAGCTTGGGTAAGCAGAAAAGAGGAGGACCCAATTTACAAAACAAGACTATGAAAGCACGGGTTTAGAATAGCAAAAGTATGGCAGAGACATTGTAAATATATTAAAACACAGGAGAATGATGAGCTAGCTCAAGTCAAGGCTAGTATTGTCAGGCGAGATGAATGGAAATAAAGTATTCAGAAATAAATTGATGCTTAAAATTAGAAGTTCGTAACTATTTCAGACATGAGGATCTGCTGTTCCGGAGGAAGAAAAAGGGCAAGAGCAAAAAGTAAAAGATGATCTTAATCATCTAATCTTCTGAATGGAACGATGTGATTTCTGATTCTATGTGATGGATGAAATCACAGACAAGGAAGTGGTGTTGTCCACAAGGTCCTTCAAGGATAACTTCAAGGAGTGCTCAATGGAGATAACTGAGTTGATTTCTTAATGAGCTTGTTTGAATCTGAGCCGCAATCATACAACCATAGACTATCCAGAGGATGACAGCAGCCCTGAACACAGGCACAAAAAGCACAGTAGGTCAAGGATGCAGAAACAACATAAAAAAACACATGGCTCTAAATTCAGTGATCCGCAACAAAAAGTGTATGTTGTGCATCACTTGTCCAGTTGTCCAGCTGCATGATGCTTACTCCTACGTTCCCACCCTTTTTGTCAAACACTGTTCTCTGTGAGGGCTGGCATGCTCATGGTGGCTTGTTCTTGATCCTCCAGGGCAGTGAGAGGAGAAATAAATCAAGATATTGAGAGATAGCTCAGATTATGATTGATGTAACTTATGATGCCAAATTTGCATCTTATTCTCATAGAAAACTCATAAAAAATAAAAGAGTAATGTTTCCTAATTAAAAACCAAAACCAAACCAAAAACAACACACAAAAAACCCCCAAACTTCTAATTTATATTCACCTCTGAAGAATATATGATAAAGATCTGTATTACACCTAGGAACTGTACTGTGGAAGTTTGAATATCTGGTCTCTTCTCAGCCACTTGATGGATATTTTCTGTAAAGAGTAATATTTAGCGGTGTCACTGCAAGATTTATTCCCATACCTTAAGCTTCCCTAAACTTCCTTCCCTGCCTTGACACTTACTTCTTTATACAAGACATTATCCTATACGTGTTTTCTAGGATCATTGATTTTTGTGTGTATAAGCTTGCTTTAAAGGCTCATTTGGCATGACTCAAGGTTAAATATATTTATGTTACACAATTGTACTAGGCAACTGAGCTCTGAGTTTTAAAGTATTCATACATGTCTGAAAACATAGCAAATTCAAAGCCAAGTTAGTCTTAGTTTGCTTTTAATCTTAAGAAGAGTGCATTTTCTAAAATACATTCTGCTTTATATGCATAGATGACTTTTACCATAACCTCAGAAATTAATGAGGTTATGGTAGAGTCAAAGCTATGTATTTTTTGATCCTGGTCTAATCATATTGTAATTTACCATTTGGAGATTTCTCCCCCATATGAATGTTCCATGTGTTAATAACATTATTCACCCCAACCTGGGATCATCTTAGCTATATTTTGTGTGCTAATAACTGGGAAGCCCTTATACAAATACAACGGAGAAAAAAATGGTGAAATTTTCAGCCGCCTCTTCAGTGGCATAAAAATAAATACACTATTTCTAACATAATCTTAAAGCTGGAGTGCATCCTGTGACCTCATCTCTGATATGTAGGAATGCTGAAGCCCCAGCACCTGAGGTGCAGAAACACAAAGGACAACAGCACTGTGACGACTCAGGGGTTCGCAGCTGCACTGAAACCCCAGCTGGGTATCACAGGGTATGGAGCTATTTCTGGCACTATTTTGAGATGCAAGGTAAAAGAAAAAGCATAGATGGGCAGTAAAGCAACACAGCCAGAGCTCAAAAGCAGGGAAATCTTTGCACACCAAAATGTCTTCATTTTTTCATGTGTAAGTAGTTTTCCGTTTTTGCGTTTTCATCCCACAGGTATTTTTCAGTGTAGTGAATTACTAATTGAATTAATTTTAAACCAGCGGATTGATAATTTTTCTTTATAAATGTTGAAAATTTACTGTCTAAAATTCTGTATATTCTTTCACAGGCTCTGGTCACGGCTACTTGCCACTAAGCATCCTATGGCATCTTCTGTGAAAACCCTGGCATCAGGGCACAGAAGGCACTTCCTCACTGAATGCATATGATATAAGATGGACCCCCAAGTCTTTAAAATTTTATTCTAAAGGTAGTAGATAATTGAAACAATATTATTTATAAGATTAATGGAGAATTGGTGCCCTTGAAAGGATACACTGCTGTTTTGTTTATATTCTCCAGATCACTACTTTGTAGTGCTCTTTCCTCTTACATGCAGACCAGAAATACACAAGCAGGCAAGCAGAACACACCCTGCTCCCTTATGCCATAGCAACTTGGCTGCAAGCATTGCAGTTCGCAAAAACAAGTGCTAAGTGCTGAACTTTCTTTGTGTTGAATAATTTCAAGTTAAATTTATTAATCTTTTACGACAGAAAAAACACAGCAGTATGAGACACCTCAGTTTGATGCAGTAATTTATCACATACTTTTACAGGATCTTTTAAAATGTAGATTTCTTGTGTTTTTCTGATATAACATATTTTAATTGAGTATAAGCATATATTAATAAATTACTTGGCTTCCCGTGAGTTTGTAGCATACCCTGATAAGCTTACAGGGAAGAATATTTTAAACAGGCCTTTCAAAAAGTTGATCCTAATGAATAAATACCATATTAATATATATTACAGAGCTATATGATTGGATGATGTTACATGCCTCATTAAGAGGCGCATTTTATAGGCAATGGAAAATTATTTGCTCTCCACAAACAGGTCCACAATCTTCAAGCAATAGGTACTCATATGTCTCACCTCAAACCAATAAAATTGGATTAAAAATAGAGGGAAAAAAAAGAGGGGNACGCCACCTGGGCGCCTCGGGGAGCACTCGGCGCGGAGCGGGCGGTTTGGGGTCGCCGGTCAGGTAGGAAGGAAAGGAAACGCCCGTTCAGGAGGGTCTGAGGGGCTTTTGTTTTTCCTNAGGGGGAAAAAAAGGAAAGAAGGAACCATGTCAGACTGGCGGAAGGCTTTCCCACATAATCTCATTTTCTGTGAGTCCCTTGCTACTTCTCAGGCTGCTGGCCAGGGCAAGGGATGGCTTTGGCAACCTCCTGCTTTTAACTCCCTGCACCCCGAGTCAGGGGCTGCGGGCAGACCCGCGGTCGCTCGTCCCCTCATGTACGCACCCCGCCACCCACCGCCGTGTCCCACCGGCTCAGAGCCGCCACGGGCCGTCGGGCCACCCGCCGGCATCGCGCCTCGGCGGTGCCGCCCAGTGGCGGCAGCGCGCGGACGGTGCCTGCGGCGGGGCGGAGGAGTAGCCCCCTGCCCGCTTCCCCTTGTCAACCCGGTGTGAGGGGCTGAGGCGGTGGCAGTGGCGGTGGCCGCCGGAGGGCTCCGCGTAGCGCGGCGCGGTCGTTCTGCTCTCGGAGGAGCGGCCGCCTCCGAAGGGTGCTGCGTCCCTCGAACAGCGCGGCGCGGTGCCGGCCGGCCCCCCGCCCGCAGTGCGCGTTCCTGGGTTAGTGTCTCAGTTGGCTCGGTGGGATCGGGGAGCACGACCACACAGCGCGGCGTCCCGTCCTGTGGCGGCTGGCGCCGGAGCCCCGCAGCAGGGCTCGACGTGCCGCCGGCTGCCGGGCTGGTCCCGCTGGGGCGGTGCGGGAGAGCGTAGCAGTGCGCGGCCTCCCCCCGGGCAGTCGTCGACTGTCTCCGCGACTGTGCGCCGTGTCCGCTCCGTGCGGGCTGTCGCGCGGCTGGAGTATGGGAAGGTATCGGTGGGTGCTGGCAGCGCGCACCACCGGGAGCGTCTGAGGCATAGCCCAAGTATTTCCTTAGAATCAGAACTAGCCATATTTTCTTCTCTGTGTAAGTCTCGGGACAGAGAAGCCCATATGGACTGGTGTGAAGGGCTATGAATCCACTCGTGTGGGTTTTCTTACTGATTCACTGGCTTCTGGTTGCCTGTGATTACTGTGGAAAAACGCAAATCCCAGCAAATATCTGTGTTGACCATATATAGAAATAGTCACAGACAGAAGATCTGTAACTTAAATGTTGCTGACACAGGTTGAGAAACTTTAAAAACAGCAAACAGAAGTCAGGATATGTCTTGAGCGTGTTGTTGTCCAAGTGATATATTTTCCTGTGTTCACATCCTACACTGACTGAAATATTCCTACTTTTTTTGTTTGTGTACCTGTACACCTCAAAGTTAGTGAATGATATATTGATTTTATTTCATCTGCCCCTATATTTAATCTGGCAGTATTTGGTTTGCTAAATTGTGTTGGACCAGGACTACAGCAGTAAACGCAGCTTTTTTTCCAGAATGGAAGCCTGGTTTGGTGGCTTTCAGAAATGTAGTTCAGCTTGGAAGCAAGCAGGACACTCATACAGTAGCAGTTTTTCATGGCATGAAAGAGGTATTGCAGAGTTTTCAGATGTTGTATCCAAAAAAGTTTTCGTGTATTGTGCTCTCCTTAAAAAAAAAAAAAATAGTTCTGATATTACCAGACACTTTTATGTGTATGTTGTTGCCCTGTTGAGCAATATGAAGACTACATTTTCCAGTGCTGAATCTCATTCGAAGTAATCTGTTTTTACTTTGGTGTCCTGTGCATGCTGACAGGGTAACCCCAGCATTAGGGATTAAGAATCTGTTGACTTGAGCTGAAACACTGAAAACAATTCTGTTGGATTGTTTTGTATATAGACGTTTTGCTGGATTTTAGTAACAAAGAAATGAAATGCTCCAGGGATAATCCCGTATGAAATTTATCTGACTTGCTGCCAGCTATATCAAAACATGTTGGAAGTTCTCTTCTAGCAGAGGCCCTTTGCCACCGAAACCAGAAACTCAGTTTTGTATCCTTTCACGTTTCATTCAAAAGAAATAAAACTGAATTTATTACAGAAAGTGTCATCAGGTGTAAATTCATTTCATTATCAGTTAGATGAATAGTAACTTTCTGGAGGAAGCCAATGGCATACTTTATATCATATAACTGTATATTTTCAAGCGCAGTCTGTTTTTCTTTTTGTTACTGAAAAAATTTCATCTAGTAATGTAGTCTCCAATATACGCATCCAACAGCGTAATATATTAATATATTTTAGAGTAGCAGTCTCATTAGTAGGTTTTCATAGTGAAAACCAACCATGACCATATGAAACATCAAACACAGTGCTCAATGGGGCCTTAAATTAATTCTAAGTATTAATGTTAAGGAGTAAAATGTCTTGGTTAATTTGTAAGCTGGTCTAAAAAGCTGTTGCGCTTACTGCACTCTTCATTGTAAAGCTACAGTACCTGCTTTAAAACTATCCAACCTCCCTTTCTTGCGTTACTATTTGGATTTTAGTCTTAGTGCTATCAGTGTTTTCAGGATCAAATCCTGAAATGATAAAGAAAATTATATGATGAATAAGCTAGAAATTTTCTTCTACATCAACAGTACAGCATTATGGATCTTAAGTTCACATCTTCTATTTTCCCTCAGTCTTGATTGTAGCAGACAGCCTAAATGTGTACTTTGTGCCAGCAATTACTGTGCTTACGCAGCATTATGTGACTCAAAAAGGAAGGGGTCCAAAAGGTGCTTGACACTCAGAAAAAGTCTGAAGTGATTTGGATGACCTTAGTTAATATTGTTCATTATCGTTTTATGACTTGTTTGCCATTAAGTGGAGATGGCGTTCTGAGGATAAGACAAAGTATTTATACAGTATTTGAAGGCAATGAAAGCTCTGCTCAGTACATGTAAAGTCATGGTTGTTTCGTTTAGTATATAATATAATAGAACCATTCACTAGTAGTATCCTGTACTATAATGGCAGATTTTCATTTACTGAAGATATATAATTAAACTTTAAAATAAGGAGCAGTATGGATAAGAATAAGTGAGGGAGGATATGCAGTGCCATCTCAGTATCCTTATCTGTATTTAAATAGTAGTGAATATGTAGTTTGTGAATATGTAACAGTTGTTTAAATGGATCTATGCGCTTGGAATGAATAGAAAGACTGAAAGTAGTCTATTTGGCAAATCCATTCAACAGTGTTGCTACATTATCTGTGTCTTCCACTGAAGAATATAAATGCCAGACTGAATGGCTGCTGTAACATGCAAAGCTGTCAGAGGTGCTGGGGGAGGGTCCATCACCTACACCCTAGAAGCACAAATTATGCCTCAGTCCATCCAGCAGTAGCATATAAGAGGCTATATTCATGATGGTGTTGGGGTGTGAACATAATAAGTAAAGAAAATTATTGTAAGCCTGGTGTGCCATAATTACATTAGGACTTCATACTCAGGAATTGTTTGTTTTTGTTGTTTTTTTTTCTTAAAAGAGGATAAGAGCAGGCCACAACAATTTCTACTTCTTATGCCATCAGAGCACAACCTTGGTCATGAAAGCCTGTCTAGGAGATTCAGTGAGGGCAAAGACGGAAGCCATTCTCCTGAATATAAAATGTTGATATTACCATGTTTAAAATAGGAGAGGGTGAACGATTAACCCTCTTGCATATTCTAAGTTTGCAGTTTCATGCTGGAGGCATCAGTTGGTGTAAAGGAGGGTAGGCTTAAGTGAATTTCTTTATTAAATGTTTGCAAACTGAAGGCAAGGTGTTTCCTATGGTTGGAAAATCTCTGGAAAAACAAAAGATGTCAGTTATATTGCAAATGATAAATAATCAGTGACTAAAATGAGAGCTAGAGGCAGCTTGATACTTCTGTAAATTAATCTTGATGGAGATTGCAATAGAGAAATATTTAATAATACAGCTACAGTATGGATAATCAAAAAATGTTTTCCTGGATATGATTTGAAAATACAGCCACTTGTCAATGCCATTACATTTCCTTTTCTGTTCTTTGTGCTTTCATTCTAAAGATGGAATAAAAAAACCTCTTGTTTAATTTAGAACACTTCCCTGCAAGCAAGTTCCAAGTCTTGTTCACTTTAACAAGTGCAATGCAGCTGTGTAAGCACAGTATCAGAGTTCTCTGCAGACCAACTATGTGATAATTTGGCTGGTCTTTGTTGTGAGCATTATGTCTGATCTTGATCTCCAGGAAGTTCTGGATATTCTGCTAGTTTGTAGACAGTTCTTGTGGAGGTAGTGAGTGTGACTGGGGGTTCAGGATTGTTACATTCAACAAGTTGGTGGAATTGTGTTGTATAATGATCTATATTTCTGGTTATTTTTTTCTTTGCCCCTCTGAATAAGGATGCTGTGTGTTGATATGTAAGGTTAATCTCACCATACCTGGATGATAATCTGTTCTTCTGTGTTCTGAGTATATCCCTGTGGGAAAAAGATTAATTGTGACATAAAAAAGCTTATAATACAAAAAGTCAGAAGTTTACTTCTAACAAATAAGTTCATAGAGGACTGAGAAACTTGGAAGGAAGGGATTAAAAAAAAAATTGGTTGAAGTTTCTAGGGTGTGTTTCTGTATGTACATCACTTCTGTTAAAGAAAATTATCTAATCTCAAAACCAGTGGTTGGCTGAGGGGTTTTGTGCAATACTGTTTACCTTCTTAGCTCTAGCTTTGTTTTTGTTTAATGTTCTGTCCATTACTTCCTTATTTGACAGCATTAGGTATACTAGAGCCAGATGCTGAAGTTTCTTCACAGACTCCATGTAAAGTATGAAGGGACCCCTTTTCAGGTCAGGCGTATAGAGTCGTGACAACATAGATTGTCCTGCAGCCTCCTTATTCTTGTCTGTCCTTCTCCTAAGCAGAAGACAACCCTTCCAACATCTAGGATTAATGTGTTTTGAGAAACCTCAGATCTTCATGCAGGAATGTTAGGAGCCTGTCAGCTGTCGCATTTAAAGGAAACAAACCTGACAGTTTTGAAGGGGGAAGAAATGCTATCTATCATCTACAAGGATTTATAAAAAAACCTCCATCATTTCATTATGAAATAAGGAAATTTGAGTTCAGTAATTATGTGGGTTTCTAGCAGCAGGAAATACATTATTAAGCTGTCAAATCATACATTAAAAAAAATCTTACTGAATACATACTGAAGAAGGAAAGTGTTCCACTTGCTTCAGCCTTGGACTACAAATAGTTACATAGAGTCACACTGTCCTTTATGGGATTGAAATAGCAAAAAAGGAGAAGGAAGATTCTCTCTAAACCCTTAAATACCTTGTGAAAGGTACTGGACTGAAACAAAACCAAATAATGAATAGTTTGGTAAGATTATAGCAGTGTTGTTATTAATTACCTCTTTTGGTTTTGTATGACCTGAAAAACACTTACTGGCTTCGTGGCTATTACTCAGCAATGAGAGTAAGCAGGTCATTATCTTGAAGCAACATACTTGCATTCACTAAAAATGCCAAAGAAAGTTCTCTGCAAAACCCTGAAAGAACAATGCCAAATCTATAGACTATTAAATTCCTCTTTCTTACATTAGTGTAGAGGAGCTTGTCCCACAGGATGCCATTATGTATGAAAGGAGACACATTGCAGTGATCTTATGGAAGTTCCTAAAACACAGCAGAGGCTGTTGGGCTGAGTCTGTCTCAGGATATTAAGGCAGCAATATTCATACTGCACATATTGAAACATGAAATATCCATTATGCTTACTTCTTCAGCTACAAGGTTTATGTTGGTCACATACAAAATCATGCTGCTTTTTTGTTGTTCTTGTTTTGATTTTTTTTGCCAAAAGACTTGTAGCACTTTCCCATGTTTCTTTAGTTCAGATTAATAGTACTAATTGTCGCTTCTTTTATCATTAATTTTTGAATCAACACAAAGTATTGCTATAGCAACAAATCCTTTTGAACTGCACTGTAGACAATTATTAGGAGAATTCAATCTCAGTATGTAATAAGGACAATAGTAAGAACTATTCAAATGACTAAGGAACTTTGCTTTAAAAAGAAGGGGAGTAATGCAAACACTCAAAATTGTCATGAAGGAACAAAACTTGAAAATTTTCAGAATTATCTTTTTGTTCATCATCTCCAGTTACTGTACAAAGGTGCATATTTGCTTTGAAGAAAATACAGTACAGTGTGTCTTTTCGGAGATAAAATGTCACCCTGTGGAATACTCTGCTGATTTTTATTTCTGATAATAGTGTTTCATCATAAACTGCTGCATCTTCACTCAAAGTATGGTTGTTCTTCAGTCCTGACAGTGAATGTGCAGGAATATCCTAAGTAGGTGTCAAGATTATCTGGAGAGCAAGTAATCTGAATTTATGAAGTCGGAATTAGTGCTTTATATCTGTGTTTTCACGAGCATCTTTTTTCTTTCATCAAAATGGATTGCTATTTGCTTTTTACCTTGTCACCTCTCTTGATAAAAGGCAGACAAGGGAAGTTATCCATATATGCACAAAAACAAATCAAGAGTTATAAGGGGTGTGGAAGTGCCAAATACCTGAGGAACATTAGAATAAAAGGGAAATATCTTGCACTGCAAGCCCATGATTGATGTTACTGCCCATGATAGATTTTGGGATAGTGAAAGTTTATGAATCTTTAGGGGTAGCTAGATTTCTGAGGATGTTGATTGCATTGAAAAAGGTTGTGTGAGAACAAGAATATAAGGACAGGTGAAGGGTAAGAGTAAGAAAACTGCAAATTAAGGAAACAAAGAGGATAGTTGAAGGCGATGCAGTACTTTTAGGAGGTAAGTCCCAGAGCCTGTGACTCTTGCATGCAACAGTGAAGAAATGCTGGGTGTCTTTTACTTCCAAGATTCTTGGAAGACAAGTGATCCCTGGAATACTTATGTATGCGAATATTGTTCTAAAATACCTGTTGCAGAAAGTTTTTCCCAAGGAGCCAAGTTAGTTTAGCCGTGCCTCTTAAGGAAGTGTGGAAAAAAGAATTGGATTCCTTTCTCGGGCCTGGAGCTGCTGAAGTGAATTCAAGTAGATTTAAATCAAGTAAGGAGGCTTGCAGGGAAGAGTTGTTGATTTCAAATATCTCTGTGTTCTTTTTCTGGTGATTGTTTTGTATAAAGTTGTCTTGTATTTCCTGTGGAAAGCGATGGAAAAAAATTCACTCTTAAGGAAAAAAGACATAGATTTTCTCTGGAAGAAAAAAAAAAATCGTCTGTAGTGTCTGGATGCAGTTTAAGAAAAGCTGATAAAGAATGACTTTAGAGCAAATGCTGGTGAAAGGTCTTTGGTGAAGCAAATGTGTGGACAAGAGAAACTTACAGGACTACAACTCGATGGGTAAAGGATTGTGCTGTAGAAAATAGTTGCTAAAAATAATGCTATATAATGCAAAGGGACCTAATATAAATAGAAAAGCAATGAGAATAATTTGTGGCTCCATTTCTGGAAACTGCAATTCAGTAGCTACTGGCTAGTAATGACATGTTAGGCTAATATATTATTTCTCCTTTTCCTTGGTGTTAAACTGCAGTGTGATGTGTGAGTATATCAACAAATCTGGACACAGTGTCTGGCTTTCCTGTTGATAGACAGTCATAGGGTATGTGCCTTGGATTGTCAGGTTTTCCTTTTCAGTCATACGTGCAATTCATTGGAAAAGCATCATGCCTACTATGACTTCCAAATAAAAATATTAGTGAGTGTTACTATTCTTCCTGTTCCATATCTCCATTCAAAAAATTCAGTTGTTTTGTGAAAGCAAGTATATGGAAGGTGAAGATGAACTGTACTTTTCAGAACTAGCAGACGATCTTTATGCTGTTCACTACTGCGTCAGTAATTTTCATTCTCACTCAGCCTAATGAAAGCTGTGTCTGTTTGCCAAAGGGAATATACCAAAGAGACAAAGATGTGCAGGCAAGATTGAAAAAAGGTTTATTGGGTTGGCGTGGCCAGATTTTGGTAGCAGGAGGGCTGCAAGGGCTACTTCTGTGTGAAGCTGCTAGACATTTCTCTTGGGTCTGATAAAGCCAGTGCCAGACAGCTCCAAGATAGGCTCAATGATGGTCAGGGCCATGGCCATGGCCACTGATGGTGGTAGCACGTCTAGGATAACATATTCAAGAAGGGAAAAAAGTTACTGTGCAGGACAGCAATTCTGCAGATTCCAAGGTTGGTGAAGAAGGAGGCGGAGGAGGTGATCCAGGCACCAGGGCAGAGATTCCACAGAAACCTGTGGTGAAGGCCGGGGTGAGGCAGGCTGTCCACCTGCAGCTCATGGAGGTCCATGGTGGAGCAGATATCCACCTTACACTGGAGCAGGCGGATGCCCAAAGGAGGCTCTGACCTTCTGTGCAGCTCATGCTAGACCAGGCTTCTGTCAGGACCCGTTAACCCATGGAGAGAGGAGTCCACACTGGAGCAGATTTACTTGTGACCCTGCAAGGGACCCATGCTTAAGCAGTCTGTTCCTGAAAGGACTGTGCTCTGTGGAAGGGACCGACACTGGAGCAGTTCATGAAGAGCTGCATTCTGTGGGAAGGATTCAGCTTGGAGAAATTGGTAGAGGACTGTCTCCTGTGGAAGGGACTCTACAGTGGAGCAGGAGAACAGTATGAGTATGAGTTCTCCCCTCTGAGGAGGAAGGAAAAGTAGAGGCAATATATGATAAACTGGCTGCAGACCCCATGCGTGGGGGAAAGGTGTTTTTAAGATTTGGATTTATTTTTCACTATTCTACTCTGATTCTGATGTGTAAAATGTTCTAACTTACTGCCAAAGTGGAGTCTGTTTTGCTCATGACAGCCATAAGTAAGTGATCTCTCTTTGCCCTTATCTTGAACCACAGTCTTTTGTTTTATTTTCTTTCCTCTGTTCAGTTGAGAAGGGGAGTGATAGAGCAGCTTTGGGGGCACCTTGTGTCCAGCGAGGATCAACAATATGTTTATAAACACAACACTAGGTTTGTTCATCCATGTAAAATGGTGGGAGATTTGGAAGAAAAAAGACACCAAAACGAGGAAGTGAACCTTTCAGTTAGTCTTTAAAAACTGCCTAAGATGTGATAATTTTCTGCTGCAATCTCTCTAGAAATTTTGCATTTTCCTTTGCAGTGATGTTGGGTTGAACGTTTCCAGCTTGAGCTGAATAGAACTTAAGTTACAAATTGGTATGAACTTGGACACAAAACTCTTGTGACTCTCTTTCACATCCAAACTCTTTGGGAAGTTTTTTGCATTGATATCAAAGTTT
Source organism: Neodrepanis coruscans (assembly GCA_013400695.1). NCBI lineage: Eukaryota > Metazoa > Chordata > Aves > Passeriformes > Philepittidae > Neodrepanis > Neodrepanis coruscans. The sequence goes on along the minus strand of VYZS01067628.1, from coordinate 8,780 downwards.
TAGGTTCATATCCAGTGGTCAAAAGTATTGGATCTTTATTTTTACTGGTAAAAAGTTTGTGGAAGTAGTCATTCAAATCTAATTTTCATTACTATGATTCTGAAGATCATATTTTATGGGAGCTATGTTTCTCATAAACAACAACCCAAGTGATCCCTTCTTAAAACCACATTCTTACAAGCTGCAAAGAGAAGTTTAAAGCTTTCTGTCCAGTTTGGGGAAGAAAAATGTTATTTGTCATATTGATGTCTGCATTCATTATGATGTATTTAGGCTGGATATTAGGAAAAATTTTTTCACAGAGAGAGTGATTTCCCATTGGAATGGGCTGCCCAGGGAGGTGGTGGAGTCACTGACTCCGGATGTGTTTAAGGAAAGATTGGATGGCATACTCAGTGACATGGTTTAGATGATGGGATGGTGTTGGGTAGGTTGATAAGATAGGCAATAGGTTGGACTTGATGATCTCTAAGGTCTTTTCCAACCTTTTTTATTCTGTATTTGTAATTCTGTGTGTGTATTGCCATCTGTGAATAAAATATTGAAGCTGAACAAATAACATGATTTTTACAAATGTTTATTAGTCTTCTCTCATGACTCTTCCTGAAATAACAATGCTAAGTTTTTAAATGAAAATCATGATTCTGGAAAGATGCTTTTTTCAAGAATGCCAAGCAAGCATGGATTTGGTTTTACAGATTTGTATTAAACACTTTCTATGACTAGTTTGGGAAAAAAGAAATTTAGAACTGTCAGCCTCTTATTTAAGTGAGTGTACGTTGAGTTCGACATCCAGCAATGTCGTTCAGTAAACAGGTACTTGGAGTGCAGAACTTCTGTGAAGCATTACATGCTAAAGCTTTTCAGGGCACTTGTGAGCAAATCTGTTGCTGATGCGAGCTGCTAGGATCAGCTCTTGCATTATGGGTATGGTAGAGTCAAACTTTTAATTGTCTGAAACAGGAGATTGAAGATTATGTGACTTGCAGGCTGGCAGCAACAATCAGGAGAAATGCAGATATGATCTCCGGTAAACTTCACTGGAAATAAAATAGTGCACAAAAAAGCTCATCTCACCTAATTTATTTTCCACAGTTTTAGCACATATACGCAATTCTAACTTTCTGTCATATTTGCAAGTTAAAAAAATGGAATTTCAAAGGTAAATATGATGGGATATATTGTTTCCAAGAACAAAATATTAGAATTATAGAAAACATAAGAATAGAAAATACTAGAATATTAGAATGATATAATATACTGATTACTTTTTAACATAACTAAATGTCTAACACTTGGCAACAAGCCAATATTTTGATCCTGAGGTCTTATCCTTGTTACATCAGTTTGAAGCTTTCCACAGTACAGTAAGTCACACAGGTGACCAGTGTTTTTTTCTGTATCAGATGTCATCAGGTTCTTTCACTTGATGTGTTGTTGTTTGGTGGTTTTTTTTTTCTGTACAGTTTTGCATCTGCTTTTCTTAAATTTCACCGCTCTTACTGTTTTTATAGAAGTTATGGAGAGTAAAGGTTCCCTATTAAGTCAAAAAAATCCAAAAAGCAGAACCACCCCCACCAAAACACCAAACAGACAAACAAAAAAACCCTGCAAACCTCAAACCTTATCCTTTTGATTTTATAAGGTGGGAACATTTCTAGCTGTGCCTTACATAATTGGATGGGTAATAATTTATTTGTGTTGTGTATTGATTTATATAACAAGAACACTAGTATATTGAGAACACTTATGTTACAGCCTTTCATGATTGTGTGACTTGCATGACTTTGACTCTGCTTTCTGATTGTAGTTGTAATTGGGTATTACAATATCATTAGG
>VYZS01067625.1:7307-21262 GCA_013400695.1 Neodrepanis coruscans | reverse complement strand
TGAAAAAGAAAAAAAAAACCCACCCCCTCAGAGTGTTATAATCTCCTAAAAATGAACAGGCTTGCAAGATGTTGTAGATATTTTTCTAATCTATTTGAAAACATATTATTCTGTGAAAGACATGACATTATGCAAAATATTTTTTTTCTCCCATGCTGCCTCTTTTGTCTTCAAAGAGTACATTTTTAAAAGTTAATTCTTAATGCCAGATCTTTTCTGAAACATGCTGTAAACATGTGCATGGTTAAGAATGTGGTAAAATGCTGTCAAAAGGAAGCTGGCAGAGGGGGAAGAAGTTCTTCTCAGTCAGTGAGAGGGGCAAAAATTCATCTGGGAAGATGGGGTTTTGTAAGAAAAATCGTATTTCTAAAGCTCTGGTTGTAGAACATGGCACTTGTCAAAAGAGGACCTCTTTCTTTTGTTGTGTTTCTTGATCCCACATGTATGCTGCCTTCATTTATCCTCCATTACCTTGATGATAAGATTTTGGTTCCAGTGACTTTCTTCTTGTATAGCTGTGGTCTTTTGTGTGAATAAGCAGAGGAGCATGTGATGCTTTCTGTCTTAGCATAAAAGTAATTAATACTGAGATGACTGGCCCTGGATGCATCAAGAATTCTGCCTTAATTTGAAAAGGCATATTGAAAATTTTACACATATATCTGCAGGTATTGTATAATGACATATTTGAGAGTAACAGTGAAAGTCTCTGATTCATACAAGGCTTGTTACATCTGTTGCCCAGTCCATACTGCTCCATGAAACTTTTTTTAATGTTTGTATTTGCATGGATTTATACTGTATACTTTGGGTGGCTTTTTAAACAGATGTGACATTACTCCTGCTATTCCTGCTTTGGGGAATGTTCTCTCCATGAGCACTGACATGTGACAATGCTCCTTTCCACATCCAACTGGAAGAGGGAAGATATGTCTCTCAACCCTTTGGCCTGGAGTCCAAATATCCCAAATCTTGGGCAAGTGATCAAACTGCCAGGCAACACAAAATGAGGGCACTGCTTTTTTGACTGTCATGACCGTTATGGCTGCAATAAACCCCAAAACAACAGAGGAGGATTCTAGAGGAGCAACAGAAGTTTCTGAGGACTTGTGGCAAGTGAAGCCTATAGATGAGTGCAATGCTTGGTTTCTTGGTGTTGATGTAGCCACAGAAGCAACAGAAACTTTTAAAGATCGAGAACAAGTTCTGAAACGAGAAATTCCACTGTTACTGATGGACTCTGGACAGCTGACATGTGAAGTCTAGGGTTTGCTCTCCTCTATCGGCAAAAATGAAATTTCCATCACTGCTTACAATAATTAGTGATACTTTAACAAAAAATTCTGCAACACTGTAAAAATTTGAAACATAAATAGATTTATTATCTAGGATTTTCAAAATAAATGTGCATCTTAGGGAAATACAAAAAGGCTTTTCATATATTGCTGAAAAAAAAAAGGTAAAGGATCCTTTCTGACCTTTTTGCTACAAGACTTTTATTTTCCTAACAAGGCAATAGACACTGTGTGACCACTAAGTATCTGTTTACTACTTTTGTTTCCCCTGTGTTGGTGCAGCCAGGTGGATATTGCCACTTCAGAGCTACTGCTCTCTGACTGTGGAGTGCTGCTGAGCCCTGGGCCAGCTCTCAGCACAATTTGCTGCACTAGATTTATACTTTGTGTATGGCTCCCTAGGGACCTCCTCAAATGCTTCAGCTCTGCTACTCAGCTTCTGGCATCTGGACTTTAAGCATTTGCATTTAACCTGCACTGTCTTCCAATCCTTACAGAAATGGGACAAACAGATATACAGTTTGGTCCTGCATTTGAATCTGAAACACTTTTAGCAGTCTAGGCTGGATGAAGGGAGAATTTATGAGGGAAAAGATTAAGTTTGAACCTAGCATTTCTATGTTGATAACAGCATTATTATTGCCATCAAGCGCATGCACTGCCTATCTCCCTAGTAAGCAGCATATCATTCAGCTTCAAGATCTGTTCAAAGGATTTTTTGCTGTGCTCTTGTTAGCATTGGATTGACCTTGCGTTCTTCTCCTTCAGTTTTTGTTTATCTGAGGAACAAGTTTTAGAAAAATTTTGTAAGTGTTTACAGAGACAAAACTAAATCTACTCAGGTTATCTCATGTCATGGGGCACAAATGCTCTAGCTAAAAGTTAATGTATGCTATACAGTTATATTTTAAGTATATATATTTCAGGAGAAAATATTTAATATTTGATTTATCTTACCTTAAGTGTGACTGTTGCAGGGGGAAGAGCTTTGATGTTCTTGTTGGCTGAAAATTCATTAGAAACAGATACTTATAAACTCAGTCATACTTATACTTTCTCTTAGCCTCTGCAGTTAACTTGATCCAGTTGACCATGGTGCTTCTTGGAGGCCAGCCAAGGTCCTGGGGCATGGAGCTGGGCTTGTATCCAATGTGTTTGGATGATTTGTGGGTGCCCATACAAAGAATATCTGTGAAACCTTTCATTTTTTTCACATTATACAGTCTAACACCTTCAAGGATTTTCATTATGTCCTCTTCTTTGGATTCCAACAGTGCTGCTCTCTCTGTGACTTCTTAACAGTGTCTCTGTCCTTCATTCTTATCAAAGGTAAAAATCTCTCTTAGCTCTACCAGGAGCATCTCTGTTGTTTAAGACCAATTCTAAATGTGCTCTTTCTCTTAGCACAAGCTGGAGGTTGAAATGGCCAGACCTCTACAAAGCCGTTGTTCTTTGGCCAGTTCTGCAGATTGTGCCTGGTCAATGTCATGCATGAACAACTTGTTCAATGTCATACAAAAATTATCTTCCATGCACCTTTTGATCAAAGCACATTCACCTTCATCAGATGCATAGTGGTCCTAACAAGTCAAACTTACTGGAGCATTTGTCAGTAATTTGTCAACAAATATAATACCTGAGTATCCATGAACATGGAGGACCAAAGCACTAATATATTAATATAAAATCAAATGAATGAAAGTCTTTGCAGCCCATCTTCCTAGTTCTGTGTAAATCTTAGTGGGTCTTGATAAAGGGTTTGATGGATATTGGAAACGGTCTCTGCATCTTGGGATTTATAATCTGACATTCTCAAGTGACATGCTATATATTTTTAAATTACTGTTATTCTTGCTTGGTTGTAGTCCTACATCCATTTCCTACAGGTATTTCAATATTAACATTCTGTCGACCTCTTACTCGGTCTGAAAATTGCACAAGGTAGGGGTTATTTCAGGACCTGATTCAAGGCAGTTGCAATAGGCACATTAAAACCAGCATAGGTAGGGAAAGAGTTCAGGTGCTGCTTCTCTGTGCAGACAGCCTAGATTTCCAGCTCAGGAACCTGCCTTAGAAGCTGGATAGTGTTGTACCAGGATAGGGCTGTTAACTGTATGCTTTGAAATTTTTCAGTGTTTAAGTATGTTCAACTATATGTCATTATCTATTGACTGTAAATCTGGTGAATAGTTTTCAGTTATACAAAGAACTTGTCCTATCTTGAACAATTGTTTAAATGAAGACCTGCAATTAACATGGATGTTGCATTTTGCTTGGCAAACTCTCATTAACAATCTTTGGTGACCAGTGTTAAAAGTATCATTGCAGTCATACAGAATCATAAATTACCAATTGAATTGAAACCATTTGTGCTGAATGATTTTTCTTCAATACATAGGACTTCAGATGATTTGAAAAATGGACTGAAATTTCCCTTGGTTGCATAGAAACATTGATCCTCATAAGATGGAAAACTTCTCATATCTCCTTTTAAAAGCCTAGTGTGTTGCCATGAAATGAATTGTTTCATATGAATTTCTTAGTCCAATGAAGAAATTTTTTTGTGATACAGGAAAATGTTTAGCTCTATCCAAAAGGAAACATCAAAAGGACAAGTAGGATGTTTATCAGGCAAGAAAATTTGAAAGAGAATTTTGTGGTGGCCAAAGATTGCAGTTTTACAAATTCTGGCTTTTGCTTTGGTTGCTTATCTTTCTCAGTATTATTTCTATAACTGTAATAATCTCAGTAGATGTAGAATAAAAAATGCAACAGGAAAATGGAATTTGTGTGTGTATGTGTCTGATGGTTTTATGACTTCATATATGCTGGGAGTGGGTTCAGGCAGAGTTTGATACATAAGCTTTAGAACGATAGTGTCTCAGCAATCCGCTCAGCACTCAAGAACAAAGCAAGCTCTGCAATCATGGCTTGCTCTGTGTAGCTCCCTTGCTCCTTGTCTCTCTCCTAGCCAAGCTATATGCCTTCAGCTTTGGATACTCTTAACTCGTGCCTATAGCAGTGCCTCAATGGGCCAGCTGCACCACTGATGACTTCAGGTCATACCTCTTCACTTTCTTCATGCAGAAGTGACTATGGTGCAACTCATAGATGTCATTTAGGATTCTTCAGGGTACCTGAGACACTTGCCTGGGCCTGTCAGATATGCCATGGCACTTAGAAGAGATCTGTGCTCTTCTAAAGGGGCAGGAGCGTGCAAGCCAGGTGGATAATCTGTGCCATCCAAAATAGTCCTGGCTACAGGTGCTCAGGCAAATGAATCACACTCTCAGACCCCTTCTATAATCAAGGGGTTAGCAATAATCATTTTGGAGGGTGGTTCAAGATACTAGGTAAGCTGAAGCATGCTGCTATTTCTTTTTCTGTTGACTGCAGAAGACTCTTCATATGATAATGCTTCCAATGCTAAATATCCCTGATTAGATCTGGGTTTGTACATCTCGCTGTTCCAGATGACACAGTAAATGTGAAGAAACGCATATGCTGATTCTAATTAGTTTCTGATTAGATCTAGGTAAAGTGTTCTTCTCTGAATAACTTATTTACAAAAAAAACCCTACTGCTCCAAGGTGGCTCAAAATAATTCATGGTATTTGTCTCAGTTTTGCTGAAAGACTGGATTACATAAAAATGACAGCATGCTGTAAGGAAAATCAGAGGAGTTTACTTTGATCTTTTTCAAACAATTGTTTCCACATTTGTCTGCACAGTGAGGTTCTTATACTGACAGTAGAAAAAAAAGGACAGACACTACATTGCCAGAAGACGAGAAACATGCTGCCTCTTCTTCGTCAGACTCCTGTGGTTTGCCTGATACTAGCAATTCAATGTCTTATTCTCTTTATTCTTCAAGTCCTGATTAGAAGCCTCTTAGTCCTTGACAGCGGTGGATTGGATGGTAGACTGAAGCTGCTGGTTTGTTTTTATTCACTCACTACCTCAGAGTAGCTGCCAGTCTGCTGGAAGCAGGGCTGGCCTCCTCTGCCTTGCTCAGGGTGTTGCAGACAAGCGTTCACCTTCTTCCCTTACCTAAAGATCTTTCTTGTCCTTTTCAGGGATGTGGGGTGAAAATGTGTGGGGTGAATATTGTCTCAGCCTCCTTTGCTGACTCTTATCTCGGTTTTGTAAACCAAGGAAGATCTGGATTAGAGAGAGGATTGGGTCTTAAGTTTCCCTCTTACTGAGTCATGTTTTGAGTATTTCAGAATATTACACAAAACAGAGAGGCATCAAGGTGAGGGATTACAACACTATCAAGAAACAGCCCACAGCTTGGTTTTTAGGAAACTCTCCTGGAGCAGAATGATCCCTTAGGTGGGTCCCACATCCCTCAGGATGCTGGCCATGGCATATGCCACCTCTTTCAACAGGCTTGTGAGACTGGCCTTTTGTTTCCATTCCCTTTCCCTTTTTTTCTTTGCCTCTAGAGAGCAAATGTCAGGATGACAGCACATTTTTCAGGGGTATTGTTTTGCTGGCTTGTTTTGAAAAGGTTTGGTGCATAGCATGGCTCCATCCCTGTGAAAAGGTATGTGTGTGAAATAATGAGCAGCAGTCATTGCAGAGCATTCCAACTCATCACAGAAAAAGCAAAGGGAACATGATAGCTCAGCCTAAGCAGTCAGGACTGCTGAGGCTTTAAGAAACACATAATTCGCTCCATTAGCTAAAGAATGACTGGACAATGAGTCAGGGGGAGAAAGAACCACTACCCTCAGTGCTGATCCTATCAAGATGCACTACAAAGGTCAATAGTGGGAGGATCAAATGCTCTCCCTACGCCTTCACTGTATGCATTGACAAAGGCCAGAGAAAACAGATGCAGTGATATTAAAATACAGTAATAAAGAATTAGTGAGAGATCTTGGGAATTCAGTTCATTTGAGGTCTTGAGTAAATTACCTTTTAAAGGCTTTCTGTGTATCAACAGGGATTGCTATAGAGGAGATGTTTAATTTATTTATTTGCTGTATTAAATTAGATAATTTACACAAATTATCAACCATAAATTGGCCATGGAGTGAATCAACTTAATCCCTATGAATTAGTTTATCTGTGACCTGTTTTAAGCTACCTGATTGGAATTTGATGTAGAATTAATTAATTAAACAGGGCAAATGTAGTCACTCTGAATGAGGTTCTAGCTCACTCATCTTATGAATCACAGCTGTAGGTGTTCATTTCACTGGCCATGCATTTCTCTATGACATACTCTTTATCTGAAAGACTGCTTGCCCTCTCAGGGAATCTATAAAATATTCAGTTTGATACCCATTGACCCTGTTGGTTATTTCTATACTGCTGAACTCATTTCCTCTGAGGTAATTGAGTCAATCAGTTTCTCATTATTTAGCAGATCCAGCTTTGGCATTTTAATTTTAGATATTCAATAATTTCTAGTCTGCCATCTTCTAACTTTGATGTACACATCTCTTTATTAGTGTATATTAACAATTTCCTTATTATTCATTCTGATGCAGTTGATATTTGATCCCTAAGAAATGCCTAAGCATTACTTGTGAATTGCCCTGATTTTTTGAATTATTTTTAGAATGTATTTGTTATTAATACATATTTGTAACTTGAAATGGAAAACAGATGTGCAAATTTTTATATACAAAATTATGGACAGGAAAACTCAATTTGGAGAAAAGATGAAAAAAGTTATTTGGCAGTTGTTATAGCTAAAGAATAGCCAGATATTTAAGTGTCTATATTAAAATAATATTTCCAAAATTATTTGTTACTATTACACATGTATTCAGCAACTAGAAGCGGAACAAGTACTTTAAATGGGATAAAACTTGATATACAATATTTGATACATAATTTTAGACATAAATTGAGAAGCATGTGTATTAAGTTGGTGTGAAAGAGAGACAGAAGTGTGAAGAGGAAAACATTGCTACCACACAGTGTCCTCATTTTTCAAAATATTCTGTTTTTCTCAAGGAAGTTGTTCTGCCTCTTTTTTCCCCTCTCCATTTCACTGTGGAAACCTTCAGCATGGAATCCCAGAAAATCCCTTTGCACATCTTTATAAAAAGTCCTTTACTTGCAGCTACCTTTTGACATTTTAACCTCCTTTCCTTCAAGGTTGTGGCTGGGATACATTATCACTGAAGAGATAAGTTTCAAGGTAACCTTGACATAGTACCAGCTCGCTAACTTGGCCCCTGAAGCTATACTTCAGCTGGAGTTGCATGGAGTTAGTTACTCTGCTTGGGAGCTGTTTCATGGCAGCTCATAATATAAACATATATTTATTTAAACACTTTGATCATGTGGTTGTCCTGTGCTTTTTGTGTTATTGGCCAAATTGAATGCCTGCCGTGGAAATATCTTGATTACACAGTGATTGAGGAACATGTACAAACTAAATCTCCTTTATCATGCTCTCCTGGTGTTGTGGGTTGACAACAGAGGTTATGGGATCTAAACCATTTCTTTTCCCTTCCCCTTCCCCATTGTCTCTCCGCTCTGTTTTTAGGGACGGGGCTCTTTTAGGGCTTTTTTTGGAGGTTTTTTTGAAGGTTTTTGGGAGGCAGGAGGGGATCGGGGCTGTGTTAAACTGTTTCTTTTTCCTGTGTGTTTGAGGCGGGTTGTCATGGCAATGGCAGCAAGTGGGGGTGGGGCCACTCCACCACGGCGTGGGCCCGCCGGCTCCTATGCGGGTCAGTCCCTGCTGTGGCCGTGTCTCTCACACACGGCTGCTGCCTTCCCCGTTCCCAGGCTGGTTCCCCTGCACAGCTGTGCTTGGGCACGGTGCTGGTGGCATCGCAGGAGCCAGCGGGGGTGGGGTTGTTCTGTCCTGGTGCCCCTTGCTAACCCAGGCCGGGACGGCGCTTGGTCCCCCCCGGTGGGCGGGGCGTTGCCCTGCCCCCGGGTTGCAGCAGGCGGGGGCTGCCACTGCCCTGTCCCTGGGTTGTGGCGGCAGTGCGGGAGCCTGGCTGTGCCGCGGGTGCGCCTGCCGCAGCTTGGTGGTTTTTCCCAGTGCGGCGGGCAGGGCTGCCCTGTCCCATCTCCAGTGGTGGCGCTGGCTAGTGCCAACTCAGCGCTGCACATGCACGGTGGGTTTTCCCGCGTGCATGGAATAGAGGGGGCTATCGGTGGACCTCACACAGCCAAGAAGCTGCTGCAGCGAGCAGCCGGGTTGGCACAGGTCGTGACAGTCCAGTGGTAGTGCCGGGACCCNCCTCCTAGTGGTAAAACCACGACACCTGGAAAAGGATAACTCTTTCTGTGCTCTAGCAAGCAAGATCTTCATGATTGCAGTGTTCTGGAGGCTGAGCCTTTTCCTGGCCTGACTGATCCCAGGATGAAGAGTGTTACAGCAGACATTGCCTACTGAGGTTCTGCTTACATGGCTGGCCTTTGCTGCTGAATCTCAAGCAATTATTGATTTTATCTGACAAACTGATGTTCATGCTTTACCTCTCTGAGTAAAGATGATGCTTGTGAATTTAATGTAGGGACTGAGTCTGCGGCTGGAACCAGAAATGTGGTGAAAAATACATCTGCAGCATGAAAAACTAGAAAATGAAGGAGGTAGTGACAACAGGACAGACACGAGTCAGAGCAGGTTCTGGAAAAGGTTGGTCCTTGTGCATACAAGAGGGGAAGAAACCTTGGGCCAATGAACTTGAATAAATTAAATTTTGGTACTCCCTTTCCTCTTGGGACCTTAGACACTGTAACACTAGAAAAATGCAGACAGATATTTCAGTTCATAGTGTCTTCATTAAATTAAAACAATCTCCAAACAAACAAACAGCAAAAAAAAAAAAAAAAAAAAGGAAGGAAAAAAGAAAACTAAAAAAAAAAAGAAATATGTGAACTGCAAAAAAATGGCCACTTGGAGTGTGTAAAGGGGAGGAGAATGACTGCTGGGGAATATTTTCTTCTGTCTCATTTCTCTTGTGTATTGGAAATTTCATCCCAGCACAAAATGGTTTCTTTTCAAAGAGTTTACTTTGGTGCCACACCCCTGAAGACAAGCTGTATCTTTTGCCAAAAGAAGACAACACTCCAAGACAAAATCTCCTTCATTGTTAATCTCCAGACCATCATATTCCTGCCAGAGATCTCTCAGAGCAATTTCTGGTCTGGCAAAATGCTTCTTACTTTCCAGCTCTCCCCTCCTAGATTTCTGCAGTTGTTACAACAGTAAGTAGTACCTAGGCAGTAGTACAGTACCTAGCAGTGCCAGGTACGTAGGATGGATGTAAATCATGAACTTCAAGTCTACAAAACTACTCTTAATTCTTGGAAGCTCTGAGGTGTTGTCACTAATTCCAGAAACTAAAAAGTCTCTTATTCATATGAACTCTAGTTTTTGTTGGCGAGCATAAAATTCATTGATTAGCAGGCACTTCCATAGTGCTCTTCTCCTACATATTAAGGAACAAGGCAAATTAAAGTTAAATTTGGCTTCATGTATTGTGGACTAATAGATCAATTCTCAAGTAGTACCAGCAGAAGAGACAGCACTCAGATTGTTTGCTAATGGATTTCTAGTGTGAGATGGCCCTTGAAATGTGATATTCTATTTAAAAATGACCTAAAAGCCATTTACAGAAAATTTTATGCTGATGAAATGTTTATAAATGCTTACATATTTGTTAAGAATGTGAAATTAGGCACTAATTTTAGCACAGTGGTAACACTGAAGAGGGTAGGATACTTTTATGGTTATTCTGAACTTTACTTTTTGTGAATATATGGTAGGCATCACTGAACTAGAGGTCTTCCACTATCCTTGGAGAGCAGTAGATGTAAAAATGAGATTTGTGATCCTGTAAACTACTCTACACTACTCTACTCTACAGACTATGTCACTGGCAAACTTTCACCAATGATCCAAGATGAAATGTCTTCCAAATTACAGTTCACTCTGTGTTTTGCATAATTTTAAGAATTCCCCCTGTGAAAAAGCAAGAATAAAATATCAAAACATATAGAGTAACTTAAATTCAACATCATGGGAGGATCAGGTGTAAATGTGTACTGAGGAGACATCTATGAATGGGTTCCTCAGATCAAATTCCTTGAAAGGCCACAGGGAGGAAAAAAGGGAGGAAAAAGCATCTCTTGTCTTAAATAAGATGTTAAGGGTAGATTAGAAAAACCATATATGAAAATACACCCACTAACCAGGCATTTGAGGTGACTAATTTAAATGTAGATTGTAGACATTAGAAACATCAGGTAAGTATGGATGCCTCTAGTCTGACTCCTCATTTTTTAGAGTATGTATATTAATACAATATTTATTGCTCTTGGTGCTTTTGGTCTGTCCAAGAATTATCTGTTTCTCACTGGCTTTTCTGCTGAGGTAAGCATATGTTGGGAATTTTCAGAGTTGTGGGATNGTTTATTTACTATAAGCATACATGTAACTTTTCTGTTTTAAGTCTATGTTAAGTAGATAAATGTTGCACGATCCCGATGTTGTCCCTTACTGAATTCAAAGTTGTCATTTTCCTTGAGGAGAGAACCGAGCATACAATGTAGAATATAATTTCATTATACTTCTAGATGTGTGTATCAGCAAAAGCTTGTTTTATAGAGCATACTTCATGCAGAGTTGAGGGTCATGACATATGTGATGGTTTAGCATTTCACATTTGCTATGTCATTATGCTGCTGAAGGAGAATTAAAGAAATTAGCTTACCTACTTACTGTTTTTCAGGTACTCAAATGCTTTACTGATTACTGCTTTTCTGAACTGGATATATGTTTCTACACTTTTAGAGGAAAAAAAAGGATTGAATCTTAACTGAAACTTCTTAGTTTCTCAAGTCAAGTGAAATTTGGGATTGTGGCAAGCTACAAATACATAATTAGAAGAGGCACTATATAAACTTGTTAGGAAGCTTAGATTCTTCTGCTACAATTTTTGTTACAATACACAAGTCTCTTTGTAATGAAAACAGAGGAGTCTCATAGCAATTTGGGAGCATTTTGTTAGCAGTGTTAAAAAGATTGTATCACCTGGTCAATTTTTGTTGCCTACAAGATATCAGGACATTTTCAGCCAATAGAAAATAGTTTTGTGTCATGCTGTTTATCACCAGTACCATGAAATCTGCCAGTCTCAATGTCTCGTATTTTTCAGCACTAATTCTGTGAGGCCTCCAAAGCTCAATCTCCAGTATTTCCTGGAAGGAAGGAACCTGGGGAGAAAATGAAGAGATTCATCATAAGCCTGTTTATCTCACTCTGCTTCCTGTGTTATTCTGCACTTAAACAGGGGCCTTGAACGCCTGACAGAATTATGAAGTAATCTTCATCAGTTCTTTGCTCCGGGCAGCACTTGTTTTTCTAACTTGTGTCACCTTAAAGTTAAGTGTCTGGACTCTCTTTCCGATTAATGAAGAGAAATCGCCACCTTCACGGTGTAATTCATCTTTGCTGATTTAGACATCTCAAGTGGGGCTTGTAATCCACCCCGCTGTCTCTATGGGATCAGTAGCTAAGTAGAAGACATCAATGTATTCATGTGTATGGGTGGCTCCTCTGCAGCCTTTCATAAAGAATAAATGTTCACAAAAGAATAAAAGAGGTATGGAGAAATTTTTTTACTTGAGTGAGAGAAAAAGGTCATCCTTTCCAGAAGTGGGAAAAAAGAGGCATGATAATCAGTATATGAGAGAAAGGTAGAAGATGGTTAAAGTAAAGAAAAAGCGACTATTTTCAAACACACTAGACAGCCAACTCACTCTGGATCTGCTTCCATTTCATTTAACGATAACACCTTACTTCAAGAAGTAGGATAAAGCCAGGCAGCATTGAAAATGAGAATGTATCTATTAGGATATTAATGATCATGGTGTTAGGAATGTTTAGAAAGGTGAAAAATCAGGCCAGCTTTAAACATAAAAATGTGACATCACTAAATTAATTAATTAACATCATACTTCTTTTTAGTGGCTAAATCCTACAGAATATTAATCATCACTGTTTTGTGCACAAATCTATTAGTCTTTAGCACTTATCCTGAATTATCTGTGAGTATGCAGTATCAAGGAGCTGATGTCACGTAGTTAGCATCAGTTGTGCCTAAAGGAACGCACACAACAAATGTTAGTCTTCATCCCAGGGGCTCATGCATCAAATTCCAGGTCTCAGGGGTGTGAAAGCCAACAAATAACATAGGACTATTCTTTCTAAGTACCTCATTTAATGCACTTATTTATGAGGTTAAGGTATTGGGGTGCAGTGTTCATAAATAAGTACTGTGCAGTGAGGCTAAATTAAGATTCTTATTCTTTTTAACTACTCACCATTGTGCACAGTACAGACTGATACAGTCTGTAGAAGTTTTATTTATATCAAAGGCAATGTTTGTAATGTATCTGAAAATGTAAACCTTGGGCAGTTCTGACCTCTAAATTCTCTAGCTTCCAATGAACAGTAGCTATAGCACTATTTTATTTCACAATGCCATAGTCATTTATCAGCAATTATCTTGAACTTTATCCCTTTTTGATTTTATAGAGTTAACAGTCGATGAAATTAGAACAGTACAGTGCAGGCAGTATTGCTGAAACTCTTGTAATGATTAGCCTGACAGTATACCCTTAAAGTGAACAGCAGAAGTTTACTCCAAAATTTTTTTTCTTTTTTTTTTTTTTTTTCATGTATCCATAAGAGGACCAAATTATAAGCAAAGAATAATTTTTTGAAATTGAGCTTCAAATTATTTTTTTATATTTTCTGAGTGGGCTCTGAAAATCTCTTTTGAACTTTGTTCAGACTTTCTGACTTTGGGGACTAGAACCTTAGGTATTCAGTCTAGTTTAGGAAGTAGTCTGTCCTTAGTCTAAATATAGACTCCCTTTAGAGAACTAGGCTACCTTACGGAGTAATTGAGAGCAGAAATATAATGTTGAATTCTCTGAGGGTCATACAAAAATACATCTGTCCCATAGTATCTTGCTGTGACTTGTTCCCTGTGCAAGGAAACCACTTGGCACGTACAAAGCAAGGCCTATGGCAGTTGGCAATGCAGGTATTGCTCCCACTGACTAGGGATCTGGAATGAAACCGAGTGATTTTTGACATGGCAATACCTTCTCCCCACTGTGCCTAATGAGAGCTTAGGAAAATCAGGCTTGGCTGGAAATACTAAGTGAGTGCCTGAAAGCAGGTGATGGAAAAAAAGCATATTCATTGTTGGTCAGTGATTTTCCAGAATGACAGGATTAGTGTTTGTACCACACTTGTTTTGCCAGTATTTTATGCTTCATGCATCCCTGTGCAAGTTTTAAAAAGAGTAACAATATCTACCAAATGAAACTACAGCCTCTGCAATCACTTTGTTCTCCTTTTTTGTAGAAAACTAGATGGATACATCAAAAGATCAATCTTTGTCATGTGGAATGTTTTGGGGGATGATGGCAATTTTTACAATTACTGTGAAATAGAGATATAGCATATGAAGGTTTCAGTTTTAACTGTTACATAGGCTTCTCTGTAATACCAGTAGGAGATCAAGATTAAGTCTGGCATGTTTTCTCTGCATTAATACTGCTATCTAATTTTCTTTTTCTTGGCACAAATGTATATAATAATAGTGTTAGTCTTTAACCTTTTTTTGGTATTTTATTTGAAAGTGAATTTGCTTTCATAAAATT
>VYZS01067623.1:0-10279 GCA_013400695.1 Neodrepanis coruscans | reverse complement strand
CCAGTGCCACAGGGAGCCCTTTCCCCCCCCCCACCTCCTAATCAGATGCCGGGAATTGAACTTGCAGAAAGTTTGTGCTCTCGCCTGGTGGATTTTCATTTCAGATGTTGTCAACTCAAGGGCATTTGGACCAATCAATATCTGTCTGTCTTCTCGCACAGAGAAAGTTGGCTATTAGAAAAGAGAGGCTTAGAGCAGGCTCAGCCAATACCATTAGCCCTAGCCTAAGGGCAGTTGTGTC
This sequence comes from Neodrepanis coruscans, assembly GCA_013400695.1. Lineage (NCBI taxonomy): Eukaryota > Metazoa > Chordata > Aves > Passeriformes > Philepittidae > Neodrepanis > Neodrepanis coruscans. The sequence continues at coordinate 10,038 of VYZS01067623.1, read as the reverse complement.
CGTGTGCAGGGGTAGGCACCTGCCCCCTCCCCTCCCCCACCATTAAGAAGGCCACTGGGGATGTCATTTGGACATAGCGGGCAAAGAGCACTTCTTTATTCTTTCTCTTTTTTACACCCAGACTTCACCAAAAATCAATAAATCTGTTCTTTGCTTATTTTCAGAACTTTACTTCAATATAAGCAAGGACTTTCCTTCCAGCTACAAAACTCCAGTAGCACCAAGTCAGGGATTTTTTTTTTTTTTGATTTTATTTTTTTTTTTTTGGTGTGTGTGTGTGTGTGTGTGTATTTTTTATTTTCCTTTCTCTGCTCCAATTTGAGGAATAATTGGAAATAATATCCACTGTTTCTTCTTTTTTCCCTGCTAAAGATTTTTTTAGAAGAAAGACCTTGATCTGCTGACTCTTTTCATGATTCAGCACTTGATTTTTTCTCTCCTTGCTGTCCTTTTATTGCAAACCATTTTAGGTGATCAAGGAGTGAAATGATACATTTCTTTGTTTTCCAGTCAACAAAGTTTTCCCCGTATTGAACAGGATTTTGCTGTTTTCTGTGTCAGTGGCATTGCTGGTGACAGTTCTTTAAATATGAAACCATCACCCTTCAGTTTTAGTTGTGGGAGAACCAGGTACATTTTCTGGGAAGGCATCAAGCCCCTCTTTGAATGCTGTGAGATTTTTAAAGACACACTTTTTAATCTACTCTTTCTCTGAAATAAGTAAAAAAAAAGGTAAATTAAAGGTGGTTGAACTCAGTAACCCAATGGCCAAACCAAGGGAAAATGGGAATAAATATGGAGCCTTAAGAGCCTTAAGGATGTTAAGAAACCTTCAAGAAATGCAGATAAATTGCAGATATTCACCAAGAAAGTGAGGACAGAGGACAAAAGGAGAATTGGAGTTGATGTGGATGGAGAGAAAAGCACTGTAGGGATGATCCACAAAAAAACCCCATCCCAAGATCCCCCAAAACAAAGAAAAAAACCTCAAATGAAACAGTTTGGAAGGAAAAAATTGGGAATAAATCTCAAAGACTCAAAGTTGTTGGGCCAAACTCGTGGGGGGAGCCAGTGGTAATAATTTCATTTAATGGGGTTCTTCACAATGAGCTTTGATAGAAGCACCAACATTGTCCTTTGGCTGTGAGAAGTCAAAATGGACAAAGGATCTCATCCTCTACCAAAAAATCTGGTCACATAAAGCATTTGAAGTCCTGGAAGCCTCTGAGCTGAGCTGAGCTTTAATATTTTGACTTTAAGAAAGCAAATGAATGGTTGGGTAAGTGCATCTTTTTTACTATTGGGTGGTGTTTCACTGGGAAAATTGTAATTTTTTTTGTTATTCCACTTGAACAGCAAAGATGGTTGTTATTGAATATTCTTCAAATGACTTCTGAGAACCTTTTAAGGTTCAGAGCTTTCCATCACCCAAAGATCTCACAGAAAGTCTTGTGATGGGGGGGAACAAGCTGGAAGTTGAGCCCAAGATCCTCTGGAATTAAATGGCAGAACTGGTTTGACTTTGAATAATTTAATTGGCACTTTATCTATTTAAAATCACCAACAAGATGCTCCAAATCGGACGGTTCAGACCAGGAAACTTTCTCCCTCCACCAAGACTAATATATTTCATGGATATTTTTCCATGAGGGAAGGGTTTGGGAGGATCCTTGGGGCTGGAATCTCCAGGAGGGGTTAGGAAGATGCCAGGATGCCAAAAGCAGAGCCAGAGATGTCCAAGAGGAGCTCAGGAATTAAGTAAGAAAGGGGCTGTGTCCTAAAAAAGGGATTTCCATGTGGCTTTTAACTCTGAAACAAGACTTTATGATAATACAGCGGTTTTAAATTAGCACAATCTTTGGGTTTGGAGGATTTTTTCCTCCCCCCTCTCCTTTTTTTGACTCTAAAACACGCCAGGGTCAAGTTTTGGGATCCTCTCCCAACCTGACAAGGCTCCTGCATTTCCAAGTGTTTGTTGCTGCTTCATTGAAAAGAATATTATTGTGCTAAACTACTTCATTTGGAGATTATTTATGGGATTTAGAGGTGTTTAAGGGGTAAAGGCCAGGATTCTGTACAGTGGAAACNAGAGCAGTTTGGACCCACTGTCCTGCCAGGGCTGGGATGTGACTTTTTGTTTCCTTCTTCTGCAGGTTTTGATGAAATCAAATCACACACCTCAAACAAGAGAGAGACAACTGTGGAAAAAGAAACAGCAGATGATTTGACAGTATTTGTTTCTTACCTGGATGTTATTTGCCAGCTCAACCAAACCAACACAAGCTGATTTCTCCCCCCAGACATCCCTGTGTCCAAAGGTCCAGCCTGTGGAACAACAGGTATGGAATAAATAACTCATGAGAAACCTTTAAAGCCTTCCTAAGAAAAAAACTCATCACAGAGCAGTTCCTCTTCTATTATTCACAGAAACATTTCACCAAAATGTTTCAATCAGATACAGAGAGACCTTTTTTTTTTAAAAAATATATTTATATCTATTCTTCTGTGCTAAGAATTTATTGCTGTAGAGACAGGAATTTGATGGTTACTCCTGTGATTAAAAGAACAAAGGCATCTGAAAGTTAATCTGTGACCTCCTTAAGATCAAATATGTCCAAAATTAAGATTTAATAACAAGGACTGTAGACAAGTTTTAGAGTATTGGAAGAGCCCATGAATGAAAATAAGGTCCCACCTCTAAAACTTAAACAGTCCTTTGTGTTTCTGGGTGTCCAGTTTTACACCAGTAGCTCTTTAGACTGAAACAGGATCTGGAGAAATCCCACCCTTAAATATCTTGATGTAAAAAATCCTTTGAAGAGGATGAGCACTCACTGGAAACCTCTTTGCCTCACATTGAGCTGAGAATCTTGGTTTTCCTCTGAAGCTTCTAAATCCAGCCTTGGCTTTGCCAATAACTCAGTTTCACCAATACATGTTGGGATTCTTGGGGTGTCCTGTGCAGGACCAGGAGCTGGACTTGAAGATCTTTGTGGATCCCTTCCAGCTCAGGATGTTCTGTGATTCTGTGAGCATTTCTGCAGGTTCAGGGGACGTGATCATCTCTGCTGCTCCTGTACAGGTCACAGCAGCAGCATTTCTCAGCAGCTCTGTAAAGGGGCAACTTACTCAAAGCTACTCAAGAACTCAAGTGGTAGAAAGTAAATGTCATGAATTTGCCTCATGGTCTGCTCACAGGTTCAGGGTGTAAAAAAGCAGCTTGATCTTGCCTAAACCAGGTAGGAATTCAAACTGCAGCAGGAAATCAGAGAATTCCAGTGCAACCCTCAGCCCTGCACAGCCCCATCCCCAAGAGTCCCCCCCTGTCCCCAGAGGATCATCCCAGCCCTCCTGGAGCTCTGGCAGCCTTGGGGCTGTGCCCACTGCCCTGGGGAGCCTGGGCAGTGCCCACCCACCCTCTGGGCAAAGCAGAACCTTGGCCTGAGCTCCAACCTGCCCCTGCCCTGACACAGCTCCAGCCCATCCCCTGGGCTCCTGTCACAGCCACAAGACTGAAGCCACCTGTCCCTGCCCCTCCACTGCCTCTCATGAAGATGCTTCTCAGGCTGTACTTTTAAACCAACATGGGCTATTTTTTTTTCCTCAGAATATTTGACATTTCCAGCATCAACAGGGCACGAGGGCAGGGACACAACGTCTCTGCAGTGCCACCCCCGTTCACTTCCCAGCCCTGCACACAACCAGGGCCAGGAGCACGTTTTTCCTGTGGCTCCCCCGGTGTCACCCGTTGAGCACATTAGTGTCACTTGTGGCTGCAGCATCCCTGGGGTGGGGGCCTGTCTAATGGGCAGTGGTGGGAGCAGAGACAGCAAAGCCCTGAGCTGGAGCCCATCAGGCAGCGAGCGTCGGATGTGTCAGCTCCTGTTTCTGTGCACAAAAATGTTTCTTATCATCTCCAGCCTCGCTGCTCCCACTGAGTGTGCCAGCTTTAGTGCCTGCTCCACTTATTTCAGGGATTTTCATGTCAACAGTCCCAGAACAGTCTAAAACCAATTTTTTTTTTTTTCTTGTGCTGACAGTGGTAGGAAATATTCTTCTTCTCTGACCAAATCCTGACTTGTTTCCTTCTTGTTCAGGCAAAAGTGGTTGGAAAAAGCTCTGACTGGAACAAAGATTCGACCTCCTTGCATATTAACACTGCAAAAAAATTAGAACTCTGAGGATTTTTTTTTAACAATCTGACCCATCACCAGTCTCTAAGGAACAAGAGGAATCCATGCCTTAGAATTTTTAAAGACCTAATAAATAATTTGCCACAACCACAGGGTGCCATGGCATAATGGAGCTAAGGTAATGTTTAATCTGCTTATTTACAACATCAAGTAAAATATTCTGTTTCTTATATGTTGTGGGTTTTTCCTAATGTATATTAGTGTTTATTGTGATAAATATTTGAAATCCCCCTGCTCAGTTCTCAGCTTCTTGGTGTGTTTGGGAGCCTCACACGGTTAAAATTATTCCATTACGCTATTAAAGCATAGGATGTGCAACATGCCTTCCACCTCAAGGCATCTGTGGCTTCATTTTTATCTTTTTTTGAATACCTGTAGCTCCCTTTCTGCACACACATTTTACTGCGAGCGCTCCCTTGTATCTGCCAGTTGACTCCCCCTTGAAGCCTGGTGGCCTCCTCTGCTCTGGTGGTCACTCATCTCGCCCCTCTCAGATCTCAGAAGGGGGTGGCAAGAAACACAGTGAATGAAATATCAAGCAAATCCACATCAAATGGCAGCCTGACACCCCCCCCACACACACACCCCCTTCCCCACCTCCCAGGTGACAAACAGGTGTAAAACCCTCGTGCCTGGTTGGTGTCCCTTGTCCCCCTCCCTGCACATCCCAGCCTGGCGGATCCAGAGCAGCCCCAGCCCTTCCTTGGCTCGCTGGTGTTATGATTCTTAATTAGAAATGCAACTGTGGGCAGGCAGTGGCTGGGGGAGAGGAGAGGAGAGGAGAAAGGACCAGCACAGAGTAACTGTTTTATTGATGCCGCGAGTCTGGGCTAAAACACAGCTCCTGCTGCATCTCTTCCAGCAGCGCCGGCTGAATCCTTTCCCTCATTTGATACAGTGACCTCTCAAGTGCATCATTGCCCTGAGGGCTGAGGGCAGTCCAGCAACTGTTAAACCCCTTGGGTTGATAATCTTCTCCCACATTTGCCCTTAACACCAGACATAGCACCATTAGCTACAGCTCCACTGGTGCTCATTAGAGCCGATCAATATAGACTAACATAAAGAATGCTGCTGCGCCTTCTGTTATTTTTTCCCAGTTACTGCAAATTTACAGATTTTTTTCACCTACAATATGAGGCTTTGCTGCTGGACTATGTAAAGAAAGAGGATTTGAGATTAAAAAAAAATAAAAAAAAAAAAGCAACAAACAACAAACCCAACAAAACCCACCTGCAGTTTTTATTAGATGCCTAAATGTTCTTTATCTCGCTGCTCAAAGCGCCTCGTTACTGGGAGACGTTCTGCACAAAATTCTCTTTGGATTAAGTTCCTGTAGAATCATAACTTTTACAAATCACAGCAGATGTGTTCACAGACAAAACCAGGCACATTTTAATGTGAGAGACATTCTGAGCCTGAGCAAATCCTGAGCAAGTGCTTGCAAGAACTTCCAAGCCCACGGGCTGTGTGGCTGCTCTTTTGGGTTGTGTGGCCAGTGGAAGGTCTATATGTTGAAGGCACATATGGAGAGTGGCTCCAGCACTGCATTCTCCCACCAGCAGGTGTTGCCAAAGATCAGAGCAAGAACAGCAACAACAATTAGCAAAGAGATCATTCTTTTCCCACATTTTAACCCAAAGTGTCTCTCAGGTGATTCACATGCCACCAACGGCGATGGGGAACAACAAGCAAACTAAATAAATGAAAAAGGCACAAAAATCACCTAATATATATCAAACATTCTCAAAGGAATAATAAACAAGTGCTCAATTCATTGGGAGCAATGCATTTTTTTACTTTTCATTTGCATTTGGTAAAAGGAAGGTCAAAAAACTTTGTGGGATTCACCAATGTGAGTATAAAAGTTGGGATTTTTCAAGATTGAATGATCAAACTGACTGAACCAAACTTTACAGTCCTGCTTGGGGTAGAAAGTAAAGAAAATGCAGCATCCAGGCAACTTCAGGAAAATATTAACAAGATAGAAAACAAATCTTTTGTTCAGTTTAAATACAGGTAATACTTATCGTGGGTAAACCCAGCATGGTTAAGTGGGTTAAGAATAAAAATACTGGCAGCATGTTGAATTCCAATGAATCAAAGGTTAAAAAAGCCTCATCTACACCAAATCTTTCCATATTCCAGGACTTAAGGCCTCCTGTATCTTCCTCAAAATGGTGGCTGGAAGAGTTCAATGTCAATTACCAAATGGAAAGGAGTTTTGAACTCCCTATTTGAGCTGAAGAAGTGGCAAATAGTAAATGTTACCTGCTTTTTCATTTGGCAGAGTAACTTTTGTCATAGTTCTCCAGCTGTTAGAGGTGATTAAATACTTCTGTGGAATGACTTATTTATCCAGGACCTTCCTGAGGAGCTGGAAGGGTATGAGAATTTCACTTGTGGAACGAGGGATTTCTCAAAGCCCATTAAACCACCTTTACTCAGAGAACGGCACAACTTCTCCAGATGAGTCCTTTGCTTTAGTGGACCTATTTGCATCTCAGGTATTACTTAGTGTGAGTAATGTGGGAGGACTGAGCCCTTGATGATAGGCTGATTAATGAAATCCGTTCTGCTGGGTGAACATAATGGAAAATGGGATTCTGTTGCCTCCTAAAGTCTGAAATTCATCTCCATGCAAACGACACACGTTTTATGTCTGTCATAAGCCTCCTGCCATCCTTCTGCTTGGATGGGGATTTCAGCCAGTGAATGGAAAGGTGCTTGTTACATCCATTAACCACGTGAAAATGTGCCCAGTAAACTCATTGCTCATGACTTTGCCTCAAGTTTGAGTCTTTCCTTCAAGACAAACTTGGGTAAACTTGAGCAAAAACAATCAGTGAGCGAAACGTAAAAAAAAATCCCAACCTTTTTTAACAGCCCAATTTTAGGCAACAACAACAACAACAAAAAAATCTTGATTTTAAGACTTTTAGTGAAAGAAAACTGGCAAAATCACTTGGTGTGTAACCTGAGCAGCTAAATAATGGCAGGTAAGTTCTGATATGCATCTTCCTCACTCAGCTTGGTGTTGTCAGTCCTTATTCATAGTCTGCCAAATTAATGGACTGTATGATCCCAGCTCCCCTGTTTTTTTTTTTCCCCTGCAACTGTAAATCTTGCCCTGAAACTTCTGGTCAATTGGTTTTTGAGTTCCTTCCTCGTCCCACAGTGAAGACAGAGCCATATTTTCCCAGTTGTGCTTCATCTCTGTTGTCCTTTTGTGAATTCCCTTCCCATTTCCAGGAGTAGGATCCAGGTGGGAGCAAATCCCTCAGCCCTGGGTTCACAAATCTTGCTGAGAGCAGCAATAATTCCTTCCCCACACCTCTGGATGCTCCATAATATTCAATAATATCACAACAAGGCTCAAACAGCCACTGTCCAATTGAGATGAATATATTTTATGTTTTGATCAACAGGGAAAGGGTTTCAGGAATTTTCTCTTGTCAGGGCCGGGTATATATTCCAAACCTTAATTATTGACCAAATTGGCACTTGAAGCAACAATGTCTTTGGGCTGTAAATTAGCTGCTTTTAATGGTCTGCAGCAAGGCTTTCAATATCCTCTTTAGTGCCAAGTTTGAATGATGGGACTTGCTATATATGCTGACACTTTTTATTCTTAAACACCTAACGTGCAAGATGCTCCCAGGAGTTTTAAAGGGTAAGAGAAAATGTCAAAATTGTTCAAAAGTATCATGTATATTTTTTACTCAGAAAGTTACATACTCAAAACTCTAATCAGTCCACCTGGATTTGGGAAATCCCTTGTTATGGGAGCGGTGTGAAAACTGGACTAGAGATAAAGAAAATGGTATTTTTATAGAATGGTCCTTGGAGAGGGGGCTGCTCCTCTGTTGTCAATGTAGGCCAAAGTGCCAGTGGGAAGTGCAGTACATGACCTTAGTCAATTAGCAGGGTCTCCTTAATCTCTGGGGATTACTTTGATCTGCAATATCAAGTCTAACACCTTAATGAAATTTTACAGATAGTCACAGAAGACATCCATGTAGTGAAAAAAAAAAACAATTTCATTTTATACCTAAACTCCTAACACATGCTTAATAAATCCCCAGAAGGGAAATAATAACTATAACCATATTCAACATAAATTTCTCTCTTTTTTTCACACTGGGTTTATGGCTGAGAAAAACAAGATTATAATAGACAGGACTTTGCTCGTGAAAACAGGGAACAGATCAAGTTGCTGATTCACATTTTTTTCTTTTGGTGGAAAACACGTTATTTGTTGCTGTTACATTTTAAATCTGCTGAAATGAGGGTGGTGTGCCAAATCTTAATTGTATTTTTTTTGTGTGAATACATGTCTGATATACTCACAGATCCATGAAATGTCAGATATATTCAGATATATGAAATTTCCATAGCAGAGCACTGTCCTGATTTGTGCATTCAACCCATTTATTGTAAAATTTATGCTCATTCAAATCTTATCACTGGTCTGACCAGTTTTGGGGGATTTCATTGGACAGCCTGGCCCATTTCTGATATAATTATTAAGTGACTGGGTGACACAATTTTTTTGATTTTATTTGCTGTTCTCTGTTTCCTCAGATCTTCCTTTCACCTGCTGCTCTTGCAGGGCCCAGTTGCAAATATGCAGAAACACTTCAGTGGGAATTTTATTTTTTGGAGGGAAATATCTCCAGGCTTCCCTGCCCAGAGGTGAAAACTCTGCGTGGATTCACACTTGAGAAGAAGGCAGGAGAAAAGGATGGGGTTTAATTAGCCCACAGCTTCATTAGCTGAATTTATCCTGGAATTATGCAATGAAAATTGACACTGTGGTTGCTTCCTTCCTTGCTGGGGGGTGGTCACTTCTGCTGTAGCCACAACTTGAAAAAGTGCAGCATTTTCTTTGCTGCTGGTGCCCACAGGGCCATCCCTCTGTTTCACTAAAATCCCTTTTTTTTTTTTCTTGCAGTCCTGAGGGAAAACATGGGCTGGACTTCAAGTGGAATTTTGGCTGAGTGAGAGCTCCTGCATTCCCAGGGCAGCTCAGGAATGTATGGAATCATGGAATCCCAGAATCCCAGAATGGCTTGGGTAGGAAAGGACCTTACAGACCATCTCTTCCCCACCTCCTGCCACCTCCCACTGTCCAGGTTGTTCTGATTCCCACCCAGCCTTGAAATACACCACAATACCCAGGACATATCACTCCCCAATTAGATGAGATTAGAGGAGCCAGAGATGCTCAAGAGCTCTCCTTTCTAAACTGCTTGTTGCACTCAAATGCAGGTTTATTGCTGAGTGTCTTGTGGCTCACTCTGACTCTGATTTGCACAGTTTCACCCATCAGTTCTCTTTGTTGTTCTCCTCTGGCCACAAAGCAAAACTAAATCAGCTTTTCCCCCCAGTCCCTACGAGGGAGCTTTCCAGTGTGCAGGATTCCATGGACAAAGCCCAGCACGTTTTCTGGGGTTTAATGCACTCAGTAACTGTAAAAACCTCTTAAAAGTGAGCAAGGTGATAAAACTTGGCTCTGCAGTGATTGCCCTGGTTACCCTGTGACAGATCCACACCATCACTCTGCTGTGCTCTCCTCCTGGAGCTGCTCCTCATAACCATAAACCAGCTTTGTCTTTGCACACATCTGTTGCATTTTTTAAAGTGGGGGGAAAAAAAAATACATAAAGTTTTAATTTTTAAAAGCTCCCTTTTAATAATGCATGGAAAAATGGAGCGGTGCTGCTTTATTTCCATCCAGGTCTTCTGTCTCTCCCAGTGCTGCCAAAGTGTTCTCTGCCTCCTGTGTCATTCCAGCTGCTCCTGGTGACCAAGGGGAGCAAATCCTGGCACCAACCAGTGAATC
>VYZS01067613.1:0-11073 GCA_013400695.1 Neodrepanis coruscans | reverse complement strand
TTGACTACCTCATTCCAGGGTAGGGTTTGCTTCTTTTCTTTATGCTTATAACCATCTGTGCATTTGTATGCAAATATATTCAGACATTGAGCTTTTATTTGTGTAGGGGATATGTAAGGGAAAGAAAAAGGTTTCACTAAAAATATATAGTCAATTAAATACTATGTTTGATTTACAAAAAAAATTAAGGAGGAAAAAATGACTCCTAGAGTTACTAATGAAGAGACTTTCTGTTGTTGCTTAATGAAAATGTCCCCAGGGCAGAAGGACAATCTCTAGTGGTAGGATCAGTAAAGGAATGCTTTTGCAGTATTTTAGGCTTACTGAACAGAAAGTACAATTGCTCTGCTCTTGCATTTTTAGCAAGTTTAACTATTGTGTGCAGCTGCAGTGCCTACACGGTGATAATTTGGCTGTGTGCTTCTTTACATGCACTTCAATACAATAAAGAAATGCACAATCAATAAACATCATATTATTTAAGAAATGTGTATTTTAAAAGACTCCCTATACATAAACTGAAGACTTTTGCTTTCTTAGAAAGCGTAGTAACACCTTCATGCATTTAATAAATACTGCCATACACTGCTTTTACAGATGAAGTGATTTGAACTGAAAAGAGGTCTGGATAAGTGAGACTGATAAATCACTACCCTCACAGCTCCATGATTGTGCTAGTGCAAAGTGTTTTCAGGCTTTCCTTTCTTTTCTTTTTTTTTTTTCACTCTGTTTGTTGTAAGAGTAGAATATCTAAACATCACCTCTGCTTGTGAAACTGCATGGGTGGTGAACTGCAAGTCTGAAATTCCCTAGAACAGAGACTGCCAGAAGGGTTATGTGACTTGCCCAGGGCTATCTACTGATTTAAAAAAAAACCCAGGTGTGAGTGTCTGAATCCTGGACTTGAGATGCATGTTCAAATCTTATGTAACTGCTGTAGTAGTAAAAGGTTTAAAGTTAACCTCAAGCACTCACTCAATATGCTGATAGAAGTTTATTGTGATTTGTTTGGTGAGTGTTTTTTTTCACTTACTTTTTCTCTCTTTTTGTCTCTAGATTATTACCATAGGTGTTATTCTCTGTCAGTGCATCTCCATGGTTGTCCTCTACAGACTTTTTTTATCTCATAGTCTATATTGGGAAGTATCTTCGCTGTCATCAGTGACATTGCCACTAACAGTATCCTCCGGACATAAAAATCGACATCACTTCTGAGATGTTTAGGGAGAAGACATTATGTAATAAATGTGCAATAATGACTTAAATATACAGGTACTTTTGTCACAGGTGTGTGATACATTGGTTTCACTGGAAAACTGAGTGATAATATTAGAGCACTTAGACCTTTGGTCTGACAAGGTTCCTAGATTATTGAAAGTATTGTGGAGTGTAAAAATCTGTAATTTTAATAGTTTTATAAATATTGTTTGTGTGTAACATCTGGTGCTGAGCTGTATCTCAGAAGAATACAATGAATCTTTCTGTGGACACTAAAAATGTTCTGATTTTGTATCAATACTATGTTTGAAGGTCTTACAAAATGCAGTTCTTAAAACATCTTCATGCTCAAACAAGTTTGAAATAGGCTAGTTGTGAAATTGGTGTGATGCATAATGATGAGTACAAGGGTTTTTTATTTTCATGCTTTAAAGAAAATACATTTTATATATCAGTATAAAAGATAAGGAAACAAAAGAGGGAGAACCCTCTAGAAAAACACATGTAGAATGTTCACAACTGACTGCAAGAAACTTTCCTTTATTATTGGTATAAAAGAACAGCCTTTTTTGCAAATAATGTTCCTACTGGTTAAAATTCTAATGGGAATATAAATAAGGTTTATATCTGCCTTTTTTTTAAATAAATTGAACTAAAAATTTCAGCCAGTAATGAAGGTCTTAACAGTTTTTGAGGCTCAGAAGACACAGCAACATAAAGGTAATTAAAACAGCAGGCTTGCATCTTGTAAAGAAAAAAAATGGCAAATAAAATGGAATGGGTGATGTGGTACTAGAATTTTAATCCTGATATAGTTCATTTCTGTTACATTGAGGATTCAATCATAATTAAGCCATATACACAGATTAAATTAACAGAAGCATTTCAAATAAATGTTGGTTTCAGTCATCAACTACCCATGAATTCCAGCCCAAGGATACTTAATCAGGATTTAATTTTCTATGAATAATTGAAAAACAAAATACTCACTGGATTTGTTATAATCCATGTTGGCACTGGGTTCTAAGTAGTTGCCATCTTCCATCCATTGTAATAAAGCCATACTACTTTGTGATGCCCTAGCATTCAGAAAGCCAGTGTAAATATATACTTTAGTGAAGTGCCTATTTCTTATGATAAAATCACACTGACATTTTTTTCTTCATAATAAGAATATACATTGCCATTGTGAATGAAATATTTCTTTTTTGATTTAGCTTTATATATGTCAAATTTTAGACTTCATACATGTGTGTTTCTTCAAAAAATGGACTTTATTGTCTAGTAAATGAGGTTTGCTTCTTCTTAACAGTGTGTATTTAATTATGTCTTTGTGAAAATGTGAAGACAGGTTCTAGCTTTAAAATAGCCCTAGTTTTGCCTCAGTTGAAGCATAGTTGAGCATAGTTGAAGCATAAGTCTGTTCCATTTTAGTTTAGAGGCAAAACTAGACATTTGCCTTTGACTAAGGCAAAATGGCAACATGACAAAGTTTTTCATTAAATCATCTCCTTTTCTTATTGTTTGTAATTCAGATCAAGAATGGCAGGTTGAGGCTGGAAAAGATGAGATATTATGATTTCACACAATCTGCAGAATGATTAAAAGATTAATTATTACATTCCTCTGATAACCACACAAAAATATTATTGGTTAAAACTTCAGTCTTTATTTCCCTGCTTATCTCTGTACTTTTCATCTTCTCAAGAAGAAAGCATCCTGTTTTTGATAAGTCTCCAGTAATCCAGTAGAAGAGTTCTATCTGTCCTCATGTATAAGACTTGAAATTCACACATAAAATAGAATTTTCTGATAGACAGAAGTACTACTTTATAGTTTATGATCCATCATGATAAAAGTTTTAATCTATGCAGAAAAACCTCTATGTGACTTTCAGAAGAGGCAGTCCATTTGTTTTCTTCTCCAGAAGTACTTTCTTACTTCCTGTAATTTCTCTGACTTCAATTGGTCAGTATTATAATACCATTTACTCTAATTTTACCTTACAAATATACCCTATAACAATTCAGTTAATTAGTGCATGTATGAAACATAAGGTGTTGTCTCTTAAATCTTTCCCACACTGCCCCAAATGTCAAGAGGCAACATTAGTTTCTTAGTTTGGCATTGAATCCAGTTATTTGAAAATTAACTTTGCTATTAATGTAACTAGCAATTAAGTATCACTTTCTCATGTTAAGTGGCACAAAGAACATGCATTTCTGCCCAGGTCTATTACCAGTCTTGGATAACCAACACTCACCAATTTTGTGTTGTTTACTAATTGTTGCATACTGCAGCAGTGTCAGTATGATGGCAATAATATTCAAGATGTCAGTTATTTCAATGAAGGATATCTGTGGGGAGAGTCTTCAAGTATGACTAATTGACAACGCTTCACAACTTGCCTGTACTCTAGGTTGAAGCTTACGGCCTTCAGATTGTGCCCAAAGAGTGGCTCAAATATGTGAACGCCTCTCTCTTGTTTCTAACTTGCATCTTGTGTGAGACCAGCTGATAAGACCTTGCTTTCTTCGTGCTTGTCGATGCTGTTACTCATTCTGTCACTTTGGTTTTATAACCTCATCTTGAAAGAATAGCTTCCAGGCATCTTTTAGTTGTCTTCAATCTGTGCATCCTGACTTGAAAACTTTTCTTCTGAAATGTGCTTATCACCAAAAAAATTTAGTTTTCTGTCACAAACTGGGGCTTTTGGGTACACCTGAGGAATTTGTGATGCGCCCTACGTCAGCTCTGCGTGAAGTGACAGCAGTGGACAGAAGGTCTCCTCCAGTACAGCCGTACCTCACTGAGTATGTGATGCGGGTTTGGGCCTGCTGAAAGCTGCTGCACACCTGGGGAATTCTCAGGGAGAACTACAGCAGCTCCAGGCTCCCTGCCACTCTACCACTGCAAGGGACTGGAGTGGGATCTGTTTGAAGATAGCGCTGCTGCTGCTGACTATGAGCAGCACTGTGTAGTTGAGGTCAAAGGATGACATCTCAGTTGAGAGTTTCTGTGCGCTATGCGGTTCTCTTTTAAATACAGTTGGGGTTTCAGTGTCTGCTAATCCAATTGCCCACACATTTTGGTGCTCAGAAAAGATTACTATGTATTGATACGACTGCAAACTGAAGTTCATTGTGCTAGGAAGAAATCCACTTCTATGTGTGAGAGAGCTCCTGGTGAACCGTCACCTTTTCTGCTGCCAGTTTGCATCAGTTATGATATATTGGTTGAAAGGGAGGATCCCAGTTCAGGAGACATGAGAGTGAGATCACGAACTTGGTCTATAAGAACCCCCACAAGCTGTCAGGAGAGATCATCCCGCATTGCTCCCGACCAGTGATGTGGAGGCTGGAGTAGTTCTGGGGTGCATCACAAGTCTAAGCTCTTCCCTTCTGTGTAGAATGTGTTTATTGTATATTTATTTAAAGTGCTTCAGGTAGGAAAATGAATATTTACAATTAAATATATGTAAATATAATGGAAAGGCATGATTGGAAAAATACCAAGTTTCTAATATATATTACAATACTAAGACCTCCCACACATGACAAACGTTTATAGCCAGATCTAATGAATATTTCTTTCTGGTTCCTATGCCAGTGAAAAACCACAGAAGAATCAAAATCTTTTTGTTTGCATCTTGATCCTCTATGGAACTGGAAGGATACTTGATTTGATTTGATTGGGCTCTAGTTTATTCTGTGCAATGTTCTGCCTCTAATTGATAGAATAAATATTTGCCAGGCTGGCCAAGACTGATGTTATGCTGTACGTTTTCTTTCTGTGTGACTATTCAGTGTACAAAGAGCAGGTGATCCTTGTGAATGTAGAACATTAAAAGTATTAAGCCATTTTTCAAAGGATTCTTTTTTTCTAACTGCAGTGATCCAACCAGGGTGTGATTTTCCAGTGAATATTATGTTCTGATTCCAGTTTTTCTTAAACCAGTATTTTCTGCAAATGTATTTCCTGTCTTGCGAATTCTATCTCTGCCACTGCACTCTGTCTCTGCCCTGCCCTCTCCCTCTGTCTCATACATATGATTTTGAGTGTAATGGGTGCCATTTCTCTGTCTATCTCCCGATCTGTTCCCACAATCAGCACTCACAGTCCAGCCCCTACTTTGCATCTAGTATGTCTATTCTCTTTATCCTTGTCCTGTTTTGATTTTGAGCTTTTCCTGTCTCTCTTTTGCCCTCTCTACCATCTCCTTAGGCTCCCTAGCCATCACAGACCTGAGGGTGTGGTTTGACATCACAGGTAGTTAGTTTGGTGTGTTAGCTGTCAAAAGGAAAGTCCGTGTTCCCCTAGCTGCACAGTGTTCTTGCTTCCCTTCAGCTGACGTGGGCCTGTCACCCAGCAGTTTGAGCCAGGAGTTGAGGAATTAAACTGGTACAGAATTCAGCCTTTAGCAAAGAAAAGACAATTTAGTTCTCAGCTCACCAAACCAGGTCAAAACTCACTTTGCTGAGTGCTGGTGGCACTGCTGGGGATGGGTTAGAAAAGGCACAGTGAAGAGGGGCCAGATTCCCTTTAGAAGGATGGCTGCAAGGTTGGTTAGTCTTGTCAACTATCAGCCTGCTAATCTTTCTATATCTTCAGTATGTTTTCTGCTACATTTTGCATGCTAAGGATTGGACTGTTCCTGACCTCAACAGCTGTCTTACAACAGGAGTGTGTCTTAGGGGCAGGGGGGTTCAGGCCAAAGGAAAACTGTTTGGCTACTTTAGAGTATTCTAAATTGAACATGGTCAGTTGTGCCTTTGCAGCCTTGAAAAGGAGCCAAGGGGCATCACGAGTAGCCTCCAGTTTGAGGAAGTATTTTTGAGAGAAGAAAAACCATGAAAACAGCCACGACTTGTGTGGCTGCCAGTTTTTTTCAACAGATGAGTGTACTGCGGTAGAAGGCAACCAAGGAGGTCACACGGCTTTTCACAAAGTCTGCCTGTGGGTAGGGAGAGACTTAATTCAACCATCTGCAACCCAAAGAGCAAAGGTTTCCAGTAGCGGGTACTCTGGAAGGCTGCTTTTATCTATTGGCTTGTTAATCTGAGATGTGTGACTGGGAGGCTGTGGTAGGATGGCGAGGATCTGTCTTGCCTTGTGGTCAAGTGCTGGTGAGTTTGCTCAGGCTGGAGTGAGTTTGGCTTTTAATACTGCTTGCAACAATAGCTCTCCCCCACCAAAAACGTATTAATGGAAACTAAAAAGAAGCACTCTCAGAAATCTCTCCTTATTCAGTAGTTACAGCTGAGACTTTATGTGCACCTTGTTAGAGTGGATACTTTTTTTTTTGTTTAGTTTCTCACCCTTCCAGCCTCTTTTAAAACGCATTATTTTCAAATCAAATTTTATAAAATGAACACTGGAGTTGTTAAGAAGAGATCAAAATTTACATAAGACTTCTATTTAACCTATTACCTATGAAAATTTACTTCAGGCTGAAACATGTTTTCCGAAGTTTACAGCATACAAAACAAATGGGTTTTTAAAATTTCTTTACTTATGAGTACCTTAAATTGTGTTTTCTAGAAGGGAAAAAAAAACCTTGGAGCCTTACCAGTTTAATTTGCATTTTGGCTCTGATGTAACTCAAAATAGATTAGATGAAAAAAGGAAATTTGGCAAGTGATTACTCAATTACATGATTTTACTGCTTTGGTATTTTGAAAATAAAAATGAACTGATCTGTTTTACTTTGAAAAGAGCCTGGTGCACGTGTGCTACAACTACTTTTCAGAAACCATATGGAAGGTTCCCTGTGCTTTATATGGAGATGCTACTCAGAGCTCGGATATTTATTCCTCCAATAGACTACACAGGATCCTTTTGGATCAGGGGTATTGTTGTTTACATTCAGATAGTACTGTATCAAAGCACGGTAATGAGTTTGGTGTGTAAAACACAGGAAATTCAGAATGCTCCTTTTTCAAAGAAAGGAACTAAAATTGCTTGGAGTTAATGCCAGGCCAGGAAGCTAAGAGGAGTTTGAGAAAGGGATACAATTTATATGGGATCTGTATTTTACAAAATAAAAAAGGTAAGCAGCATCAAAAGATACTCTTAAAATACTTCATCATCTAGAGCTATGGATATTTTAACTTCTCTGTGCCTTTCTCATTACCCTTGATTCCCATGTAGTCATGTCTCCAGCACTTCTCTGACAGCTGTTCATCTCTAGCCTTCATACCAAGGGAAGGAAGCCTCTGCTAACTCTGGAAGACGAAGCAAGTGGTGATAAACTTCCTAGAGTAACCAAGCATTGATCCTCCACATGGTGAGGCATAGGGGGTAGTATTATGCCTTAAGCTGAGTATCGTCAGGGTTATTGCCCTCACCCTGTTTTCATTAACAGAGTAGTAGCAGGACATGGAGCATCTGTCCCTCCATCACTTAAGTGTTCTCTTGGGGCACCTAAAGATATTTGTGGCTTTCAGGTCTGTAATAAATACAACAGGTGTGCAAATGTGTGTTTGGTACCATGATCTGGTCACTTGCCTGTCCTGCTCTATAAACCCAGTTTGGTTCTTGAAAGGTCCTCCATATGCATGTGTGCAGCTGTGCCTTCAGTGCAAAGCATCACAGTATGTGTCTGTTCCTCCAGCACAAAGACAGCTTTTATTGGGCCAGAGGGGACCAGAATTTGACCAGAATAGCAGCAACTTCAAATGACAGAAACCTTACCTAGTGCCATCCCTGCCCTGACAAACTGTGGCTCTTCCAGTTGGTTTTAGTGGGGATTAAGACCTTCTGAACACTAATCTTGGTGTGGTAATGATGGTGCAGAGCCAAAGTCCTGACACATGAAGAGCAGAATGTACTGGGAAGATGTTAGAAATTAATAAATTCCTTTTAAAAGAGTGATGTGGAATAGAGGTGATGGGCTACAGGAGTCCAGTTGACTATTGAGCCTGTAGACCTTCAGCAAGCAGCCCTGTCTGAAGAGAGATCACTACCTAGATGTCCATCACACAAATGGCTGTTCCTGAGGGACAAGTGTTCTGCTGTTGCAGCAGGGAGACCCTGCTCCTATCTACTTCAAAGTATTTTAAGTTACATGGCACATGTGACATGGTTGTCCTCTCTACGTCTTTGATTCATCCTACTACCTCTTCGAAGTAACTGGGTTCAACTACTACGTACCTAATGTTTGACAGACCTGTTTCTGAGAAGTCTGTGAGAGAGATCTTTGCTGTCCAAAATAAAGTGCTTCTCAAGACTCTAAACTTCTGTTTCAATATAAAGCCATGCTATCAGGAACCTCCATCGCTGTGCTGTTGTTACTGATGGCATCAGTGCATGAGGATCATTGCTGCTTCTCCTCAAGAAGGATTGAGTATGTTTGATTTTTCCCTCCTTCCTACCTTTATGGGGACAAGGGATGAGCTCAGACACTGATCTCCATCCCTGGAAGACAGCAACCTGTGCTGGCACTCTGTTAGTGGCCTCAGTCATCCCAGAACTGGCAATGAACAAATCATGAAACCTTTGTTTGGTGACAGGAGAGGCCCTGACAGCTGTACTGGCTCAGAGTAGCCATCAGCCCAAAGTATTTCTGTAAGGCGAAAATGGCCGTGCACTTACAAGAAGAGCTGACCACTTCCAAAAAAACCAAAAAAAAAACCAAAAAACACAAAAAAACACCAAAACAACAACAAAAACAACAAAAAACAACAACAACAACAACAAAAGCCCAAGAGTTTTCTACCACTGAGTTTGAGATGTGTAGACAGTGAGTTTGAATTTCTTATCTCTGAGGTCTGTTACTAGAAACCAAAATGTGCAGTGGTATGTGTGTGTACGATGTCACTGTTGTAACTGACTGAGTTATGCCGTATTTCTGTGTTGAGGGAAGCAGCAAATCTTGGGCTTCTGTTCTGAACATGAAAATAGGATGATAGAACCAGGGCAGAGAGAAATCACTTCCCAGTCACCATATCCTGGTGGAAATGCTGCAATTCATCTATTATTCATGTATCACATATATATAATTCCTGTATTATATATAACTCTATATTTCATGGCCAAGTCTTGAATTAACCTTGAAGTTATCTGAAAAGTCTCTCCTTCCCTGTCGAGTGGCATTCCCAAGCAAGCACCCTCACTCCTCACACACCTCCCCCCTCCAGTCACGGCTGTTGGTATGCCAGACGGAAGGAAGTGCACACAGCATCGTGGCTGAAGAGCTGCTTTAGAAGTTTATCCAGGTAAAATTCCACGAAGCACGACTGTGGCCGTGCAGGGCCCGTGAAGATCCACACCTCGTGTCGGTATCTTCAAGTTTCTCCGCGAGAAAAGAAGTCCCTGCAGGTGGAGATCTCTCCGCTGAAAGCAGGCGGCTCAGGGCGGAGTCCACGAGACGCCCCGGGGTCTCCCGGTTCCCGGCGGAGGGGCCGCCGAGCCGAACCGCGCCGGGCCGGGCCGGGCCGGCGCCGCCAGGGGGGGCCCTCGGGCCGCTTCGCTCCGCTCTGCTCCCACCGCCCCCGTGAANTTTTCTGGCTTAAAGGTGCATCAGAGATATGCATTTTAGCATATTCAGAACACGGGGCGTGAAATTAAATGTTTGACAGAGTGAGAAAAATATACAGACTTTGGAGATGCCTTAAAAATAGTAATTTATGCAGATCTAGAGGAGTGAAATCATTTGCAATGGAGTGACCCTCTCTCCAGGAATTTTTTGCTCAGTGTTCTTCTCTAATCTCCTGCTGTATCTTCATTTTTCATTGAACTAGCCAGTTTTCTGCGAAGCAGTCTTGTAGATAAGGGAAGTGCTAAAAGAAGAAGAAAGAAGAAGCTCAGTGGGTCCGTTTCCATTGCACTTTTACCCAAGGCAATGGGCAGAATTTAACGGATTCCTTCCAACATATGTTTTTGCCAGATAAGTAAACAGTGTGTGTCGGAAATGAAAAAGCATTTGCAATTTAATGACATTACAGCTCTCAGCTTAGGCTGGCGTGCTGCGAGGCGAAAAGCAGAAAGAGAGAGGAGAGTAGAAAGAGAAAAAGAACAAAGTTCATCTTCCCTTTTGTGCATTTTTATCAAGGAAAATATTACTTCTTTCCCCCTCTTGTTCTCTTTTCTTTTTCTCTTTGCTTTTTTGTCTCACTCATCTACATTTTTTCTTTTCTCTCCTTTTGTCTCCTCTGTTCACTTTTACCTTTTTCTTCCACTGCCACCGACTCGTTTCCTTTCACTACCACCCCCTTCTATTGTGTCGCCTTATTCATCTATTTGGCCCATTCAGTTTTTACCTATAAGGAGCTGTTTATCCAACAATGTATCTTTTTTTTTTCCTGCCGTGTTGTACTCCCGGCGCTACAGCTCACAGTCAACAGGATTGTTGGAGGGATTATAACGTTTCATTTCAAAGCGCGACAAATCTGCTCGCCTTCCCTCCGTCTCCACTCTCCCCAGGCTCGCCGGTCCCTCGCAGATGCGCAACACCCTCGGGGCCGGGATCGCCCCCGAATCCCCCCCAAAAAAAACCGCTCGGGGCCACCCCGCTGTGGCCGCCCCTCTCCGCAGCGGCAGCAAAGGAGCAGGGGGAGCCCCCAGACGGAGCTCAGGGGGTGCCGGGCAGGGACACCCTCTGCTCCCGCTGCCACCGCCGTCGGACGCCCCTGCATCTCGTCCCCCCGCTTTCCCTAGCCATTAGGTGAGCGCTGCAAAGTCACGGGCTCCCACCCCAGGCTTTCCCTGGAGCTCGGGTGTAATTGGAAAATACCTCCAGTCAGTGGCAAGTGCTATCTTATAGGCACATATCTGAAACGATGTTTAAAGAAAAAAAATAAAAATCCTTGTCTAAAGATCCGTGCATGGGTTGGTTTTGATTTGGGTTGGGGTTTT
>VYZS01067611.1:0-13180 GCA_013400695.1 Neodrepanis coruscans | reverse complement strand
TTTTTTCTTTTTCTTTCTCATTTTGCTGTTTGTTTGTTTAAAACCCAGGGACCTCGGATTGGTTTGCTCTTATTGGCCTGATGGAGTGGTGGTGGGGTGTGGGTCTTGAGCTATGGCTCCCCTGGGGGACTCTGGGGCAAATTCCCTTTAATCCAGGGAATTAAACCCCAAGCAAAGCCATTGGTGGTCATGGGTTTAGTTGAGATCCAGGCCAAATCCTGGCCCCATTGAAGTTAAATGGGAGCTTTAGCTGCTGGTTTCAGAGGGATCAGGGCTGGGACCTGCTGCGGGGTGTTAAGCATGTCTGCCCTACTGACTTCTGTGGGATGAGCTGCCCTGCCCAGGGTGGGCCCACACCTGAGATCTGGCTCCTATCAATGATCTTGAAGCACTTAGGATGGCAGTGGGTGTCCCATTTGTGCTTTGCCTCCCCTGTAGAGGTCTTGACTCCAGACCAAGCCCACTTTGTCTATGAAACCTCACCAAGCAGCAGCTGCCAATTCATCACTTGCATCCAGTAGGAACACCAGGTCCTGCCAGCATTTGTTTTGGACATCAAGGCAAGTAGGTCTGGGACAGCTTTATCTGGGGTAGAAAGCCATTAGTGGTGTACCAGGACTGCTGTTTGCCTGCTGCCACTGTGCCTTGAGGCCAGGAAAAGTACTCCTAGACAGGTTGACCTTCCTACGTGTGTTAGAAATGGGGTGAAAAAACAGATATTTTTGAATATATGAGTGGCTGTTTTGGACAGAAGCTGCCAGCCCTTTGGTGCTGGGAGCTGCAGGAACAACCACCTCCATCAGTGCTGCACGTTGAACTCAGAGCTGGAGGGACCTGGCCTGAGCCCATTATAGCCCAAGGCACAGAGCCGTGTTGCTCTTCAGGCAGTTCAGACTTCGTGTGTAAAGGTAAGGGAGGGGTATATTTTATTTGCTTAGTTTTAATTTTTAAAAGCTTTCCATTTTTTTTTAATTTCTCACCCACGCAAATCCGTAGGTTGAACAGGGAAGGTCTTAGTCCAGCTGGTTTTGGGAGTACTTAGAAATCCCCATGGGGATTTTTTTATTTGGCAGGGCTGGGCTACTCAATTCCCGGTCACAGCTCAGATAAAAACATTTCTATTGATTAGTTGCACTTACTTATTTGTCCAAACACACAGCAGCCCAAGCCTGTATTTGTGTGTGTACTCAAATGTCTTCCAAAAGCCACTTCTACCACCCCTGCAAAATAGTTGGAGGGTGACACAAGGGTGATAAACATCTGGCCATGGGAATGCTCTGGAGTGAATGAACAGGAGTTGTGAATGGGGACAGCTCTGTGTGAGTGGCTCTGTNTGTTTTATTATTTTTTATTATTTTTCAAGCATTGCCTCAACTAGCTTCTCAAACTTCTCCAAGGAAATATCTTTGCCATTACCACTAGGTAGGTACTTTTTCAAAAGATCAGAAAGATGAAGGCTGAAATGAAACCCAAAAGCAATCAAATCATCCAGTTCAGAAACCTTTTTTGAGAGATTTCTGTTTGAAACACTGCGAGGGATGAGCACTGACTCTACTGACTCTGAGTCCAGCCACAAATTATTTGTGACGTGGGTAAGAAACATGTGCAGCTTTGGTGGGAGCTGAATTTCCATCAGCAGAGGCATTCTGGCAGGTGGAAGGATTGCCTTTTTCAGCCCAAAATTGGAGTCTGGGGCAGGGATTGCCCCTGCATGGGATTTCTGCTGCCTTTGCCACTCTGCACTGGTGATGCTCAAGGTTTCCCCTTCTCTAAAAATGGTTTTCCTTGGGGAGTTTGACTTTCCTGGTTGGCATGTCCCCAGCTCTTTCTGACAGTGAGAGGTTTTAGGTGATAGGGTGTCTGAGGTGCTGTGTTCCCGGTACACACCACACCCTGTCCTATTGTGGAAGCAGGAGGGGACACCAAGTCCTGAGCCCAAGGTTCCCTCTCCTCCCTGGATGATGCTGGGGCAGAAGCTGCTGCTCCTCCCACAAGCACATAACACACAAACCCAGGAATTGCTTTGCCATCCCCTAAGTTATTTTCTCTGGTTTATGGGTGGCTTCCTCACTCTCTTTTGGAATGCTTTGGGTTTTGCTTAAAAACATTGCAACAGTGGCAAATGGCTTTGACAGAAGATCCGGCCCCGTTTTCTTGTATGTCCTCAGCACAGAGGAAGCAACTATTAGAAGAAAACCCCAAATATTTCCCGGGTGACGTGTCTGTCATCTGCCACTGTTGTGGGCAGTAGGGAAATGCAGGAATGCTCTCCTAACTGTTGACAGTACTCTGAATCTGCCAATTGCTCTTCTTTCCCAGGGCAGCAGAAACTGAGTCTCCAAGATCATCAGATGTTTCATGTCTCAGCTTTTTAGGCCCACAGGTGCCACAACCCACACTACAAAGAGCCCAGCTTGGCCCTTAAAGGTGCTGATGGTGAGGGCTCTGTGGGCAACTGCACCTTTTATCTATCCTAGTCCTCAGCTGCAGCACATTTGCAGCTCCCTCAGGGATTGTTGATGTTCCAGGACCCCACCATTTCTTGATCTTGATCTTGCTTGCACCTCCCTGGGTAGAGGTATTTCTGACTGCCAGTGTAATACCACTCCTCCACCACAGATGTACAAACAGGGAAACTAGGTCATATCATGGGTGTTTTGTCTGCCTTGTCCCTTGAGAAATCTTTTTTTCTTCATTTGTTTGGTGGCCTGTGCCTTATCCCAGCTGGTGAAGAGCTGGTTTATGATGCATGGCTGGAAAAGAGAGGCTGAATCAGGGAGTTTTGGCAGCAGCCAGGATGAAGG
Source organism: Neodrepanis coruscans (assembly GCA_013400695.1). NCBI lineage: Eukaryota > Metazoa > Chordata > Aves > Passeriformes > Philepittidae > Neodrepanis > Neodrepanis coruscans. Next base: position 10,376 of record VYZS01067611.1, on the reverse strand, counting down.
TGGGGTTTGAACGTGGTAATGGCTGCAGGAGCTGTGAAAGCTCAAGCAGCCCCCCAGGAACTTTCCCAGCTGCTTCCAAGCCAACTGCACCTTTCCTAGAGGCAACCCCTTGCTGGCTTTGGGATTCGTCTGCACGTGCCTTGACCCTGGGAGGGCTTTTTTTTCTCATGGGGAGGGTTATGATATGGGAATCTGTCTTTGCACTGAAGGAGTTAAAGTCTGCTCCCTCCTTCTAGACTGACCATGGAAAATACTGCTCATGCCAGGGACTATGCAGGACAGAAACTAGGGCTCCTAGGATACAATTATACAAATAATACAACTTGTTCCATGAGCGGCGGAAACCAGCAAAGCCTGGTTTCCGATGGATTTATGTTGTTGAGTAAAGGATGCTCATGGGCTCTCACTGGCCAGTAAAAGCTAAATATGCACCCATCACCTTCACAACATTTACATTCCTATAATAAAAGGAAGCCTCTCTACTGCAGGTCTGAAAGAGTCCAAAAAGGAGAGGTGGAGAGGAGGGGTGCATGGGTGGCATGGCTGTATCTATCTTGTTTCCATAGAAAATCGGGTTGTAAAAATAAGGATGCAGGCAGAGCATCCTCTGGGCAAGTTTAATGAGGTTTCCACCAGTTTCTACCTCAAACTATGCATCCACATTGATCATTTTTCCAGAGTCAAAGGCACCTCAAAATGTAGAAGTGTCACATGACAAAGTGTTGGGCTGGGATCCTTTGGGTCCACAGGGGAGAAGTGTTGTTCTGTTTGGCAGTCTGGCTTTTGGCCTTCAGACTGGAGAAACCTGTGTCCTATTTTCCATTTCAGCCCAGACATGGTATTTTTGGCATTGATTGCCCCTGCATCTTGGACCTAGGGATGTCTGGGGATCAATGTGTGCTAAAGGCAGAGCCCTATCACTTCCTATTCCCTAGACAGAGTCCTATCTCCTACCACTTAGGGTTAGGGAGCAGCCCTCTGAGCTGTCTCTCATGCTGGGAAGATGCAGCTTTCACATAACCAGCTTCTTGTGACCAAGTAAAGAAATCAGCAGCTTAGTTCTCTACTTTCTTCTACTGCAATCACATCACATTTGATTTCTAGTAGAGAATAAATACATGATGCAGATGTTCAGCAGATTCATGCTGAAGCCTCACAGGAGCCAGACCTTCATCTGTTTGTCACAAGCTCCTTCTTGGCAGCAGGACCATCCCATGTCATCCTTGGAGGGCCAAAGAAGTGGTGGGGATGAGGCAGGGGTTTCTAACTAAACCCAGCAAAGAGGTGCTTGCTGATTTGTTGATCAGGATGTGGTGAAGGCTCCTTAGTGAAGCACTAGTGTGGAGAAGGGGGAGCTGCTGTGCCATCTTCCTGACTGTGGCAGTGGGGCCACTGGTGTCTTCACACTTTGAGCCACCCACCCCTGGGGAGAAATTAGTGTCCTATGAGTGACTGAGGGGTTGAGGTAGCCCTGTTCTTGTCCATATCCAGCAGCGTGGTCCATCCTCCCCTTGCCCCATCTCCTCAGCCAACTGTGGGAGTCACGGCTCTGCTGTACTCCTTGACAATTTGTCTCTGGTTTTGAGGGATGAGCATAAATGCTGTCCCCAGCTAGAGGGCATGGCAGGAGGCTGCTTTGCCTTACTGGGAGCTCAAACTGGAGCTGTGTGGTTTGCCGGAGGATGACATAGGCTGAGATGACTTGTCACTGCGAATGCACGAGACGCTACTGGGGTGCTCATTAATGGGAAGGGAGGAGAGGGTCTTAAGGTAAACAGAGCAAGGCTGGCAGATGACTGCACCATCTCTGTGCAACCTCGTCTAAGCCTATTTATATAAATCATGTGAAACCCAAATTAGAATTTTATCCATCTGCTGTGCTGCAAGTTGCTCTTCCACCAGCACAGCAAGCCAAGAAAATGCTCTTAACTCTGTAAGATCTGCCTCAAGCGTGAGAAAGTTTTGTATACGAGGCGCAGTGCTGGTGTGGGGGCTGTGTTGCTTTGTTCTGCAGCATCCTGCAAGGCTACAGGACAGGCTGTCACCAGGTCTTCCAGTAGAAAGCAGTGGCTTGACATCGAGGGCAAGCCAGGAAGAGGTGTGGATGTTCCATGAGAAGCCTCTCAGACTTCTCACTGTGTGCAGAAGAACAATGTCTCACCTCTGCCTCATGTGCCATAACCATGGCTGAAAGTGTTGGGCAAGACCATCTCTGCCTGACTACTGGTCCTGAAGCCAGTGCCCAAACACCAGGGTGAACTTGTGGTTTGGCACAACGAGGAAGGTAGGGAAATGCCCTCTGTCCTTTTCCATGTTCCTACTTGTAATAAAGCTGGACTTGCAGCCTTTCCCTCAAGGAGAGTGTTATCCATTTGCTTTGCAGATGCACAGCACACTGACTGGGGGGTGCTCCTCAGAGGAGTTACATCCAGGCAAACCAAATGTCACCATAGGTCTGTGCCTACCCTCGTATGTGGCTGAGCTTGGTTCTCATCTGGGAGCACACAATTGTAGGAACATCCCGTGGGCTCATGACTCGTCCACCCGGACGCTTCCCTGGCAGCCAGTGCGGGGCTGGCCCTGCCACCACAGCACAGTAATTTCTAGGAAACACATCTGCCTCCCCACACAGGAGATCCCTGATGAAGATGATGACTCATCAAAGGATCTTTTGACCTCTGTACCCAGCACTGTTGTGATCTGGCTTTCTTGGCATTTAGTGTTTTTCCTGCCATTAAAAAGAAAGCCTTTTTTTTTTTTTAAATATTATTTCCCCTCAAAAAATTAAAGATTTCAGTGAACAGTTTGGGGGTAAACAAGTGAAGATGACACTGTGGAGGAACAGTTGGTCAAGTTTGCAAGAGATGGAGCCAGATCTAAATATGGTACAGCCTCGCTGGTACAGAGCAGAAGGAAGGTGGCATATGTGTCTGAGCAGTTGGATTGCTGCACGCTCTGTTAGATTTCCTTAACATCAAGTGCGTATCTTCCTTTTTTCTTTCCTTTTTAGCATAAAAAAAAGGAGTAGAAGCTCAACAAAAATCATCTTTGTGGAAATAGGGAAGGACTACAAGGAGGTACTGGACCCTCTGTGTCCTCATTGGCTCAGTTGACAAGTGGAGGCAGATGTGCCTGGATGAGATGTTTCTCTGCAAGGACCAAACCAGGAGGCTGTGGCAAACCCCAACTGGTGCCCACACCAAAGTTTGGCCTAGCAAAGGCCTTTTCCCAGGTGACCTCCGTGCCTCTTAGTAGCAGTGGAGTGACTGCTCCAGGCCACGTATCCCACAGAGTCCAAGATGTGTGAGAGGGAGGATGTCATTGGTGCTCATCTAGAGATGCTGCACACTGTTAGTCTTCCAGCTGGACCTCTGCATACTGGGAGCAAGATGGACAAGGTGCTCTGTGCTGTGTCCTCAAAGTGAGGGTCTCCTCCAAAGTCCCAGGCCACTTTGTTGACACACGAATGCTGATTCCCTCTAGCAGTTAGTTCCTCCTGGGAAGTGCATCCTCACACCTCACTGGTTGCATTAACTTTTTGAGCCTCTTTATGTACTGACAAAAAAACCAGCAGAGAAATCAGTGTCCTTGGAGTATGTTCACTGCTGGAAAGAATTGCAGATGGATTTCACTCTTTCCTCTGTACCTGACTATGGAGACAACCAGAGGTCAGGCTATGCCAAGGACACAATGCTGTGCTGGATGCATGCTCCTCATGTGGCTCCTGCCCATCCTGGTGGGCAGCTCACAACCCCTGGGAGGACTCAAGATTTCTTGCCTGTGGGATGCTCTTCCTGGGTTTTCACACACACAGGGAAAGACAGGAAGCTGAGGATGGAAAGTCAAAGGGGAGACTATTGCGAGCAGCTTCAATCAGGGCTTTAGTCTTAAACTACCCAATTACAAGTTAGTTGTGGAGCCTTCTCCATCCATGTAGAAGATCCATTGATTTGCCTGTGAAGCCATGTGTCAGTCTCGTGTCTCTATGTTTGGCCACTTAAACAAGTGTCCTTCAAGTGTTCCAGTGAGAAGGGCTGGTGCGGCTGAGCAGGGAAGAGTTTCATTCACAGATATGGTGGGCAGGTGACTTACCTGAACATCACCAGGAAGGGCAGAGCTGTGCACACAAAGGACAGAAAAGAGAAGGTGCTGTGTCCTGGACCTGAAAAAGGCAGGAGCTGAGGTGAAACACCTTGGAATGGGGACATCATCTGTTCAGTGGGTGTTGCTGTTGAGCATTTCCCCCTGCAAATGCAAGGAGCAACTAGCACTATCATGGGTGAAATCTAGCCTGGACATTTCTGTCACTGTCTCAGCTTTGGTTGGCCCAGGAGCTGGGGAGTGTCTCCCCAGCCAACAGCAAGAACTGCAGCACCCTTTCTGCTCTCCTGGCTGATTGAATGTGCAGCCAGAGCAGTGTGCTATGCAGAACATGACCTCCACTAACAAGTTGGTATTTGCCTGCAAATAACATAGGGTTTTCTTTTGGTTTAATTGCCTCAGAGTCAGTCTCCTAATCTGCATTTTAGACCAGAGACCCCCAAATCCTCAGCACAGGAGAAACAGCTAAAGAGTGAAACAAAGGCAGGTCCTGGAGCACTGGTTGTCCTGCCTGGTGTGTTGCAGCTGTGCTGCCTTGGAGCTGCACCTGTTTGCTTTCAGCTACTTCTTCTACCCTCTGAAGACTTGTGAAAATGACCAAGAAAGAAAAAGCCCAGCCTGCTTCTGGAAAGGTAAAAAGCTAAAAGGTAAAAAGGTAAAATTTGCATTTACATTGCTTGAGTGAGGAGCCTGAGGACAGTGTCTGGCTTTCCACTTTCACATCCTGGGAAACTAGTTGGAAATTGGTCCTGGTTTGGTCATCCACTGATGAGCTATTTTTAACACCAAGCATGTGAGTATAAAAAGGATTAAAAATAAGTTTAAGAACGTTAATCACAGGTGGCCAAAGTGTTTGCGTAAGGAGATATTTCAAATGCCCTTTCTGAGTGGTGAGGTTCATCTTATTTCAAGGGGTAAAAACAGAAGAATATAGAAACAGAATCTTCTGCAATGAAAAACTGCTGCATTTTTCACAGTTTTGCTTAATTCATTTTTACAAACAGTCTCTTAATTCAGCTTAACCGAATTTTCTGAATTTTCTTCCCCTGCTCCCCCTGTGCAATACAATCCCATTTATGTCTAAGTTACTGGCAACCATTATCTCAAGCTCTAGCCAAAAGTGTATTAAAATAAAGCTACAATCTGCTGAAAACCAGGTTTTAAGATGGAAACAAATAATTAGAAATACACAAATTAGTGTCTGTCTGACAACAGGTTGAGCTCTGCACGGATTTAAACAAAGCTGTAATGGCAGGACGTGGGCGATTCAAACCGGAGGCAGTGGCTGAATGTTGACTTTAATGGGTCAAGTGGAAAAGATGTGGGGAAGGAGCAAACCCAGGTGGGTTTGGCTGGGGCTGAGCACTCAGAACTGAGAGATAAAATAGCAACATATGGGGGCTTTGAGTAACTCACGGCCTTTCAAGGACCAAGACCTCGGATGAAGCAGAAGCTTTGGCTGATGTTAGAGTGAGTGCAGCTGCTGCTGCTGCTGGCACTGGACCTTCCCCTCTGCTGGCTGCCTGTACCAGTGTGTGTTAACCGGGTAGTGTGAAGGTGTGGAAGCACCTTCTGTGGTTTTGTACCTTTACTGTGAGTATTTTTATGCCTGCAGGCTCCAGCAGTGTGGCAATGCCCTGGGCCCAGGCAAGGGGAGCTCTGCCCATGCCCCTTAGCTGGGAAAGGACAGCAGGGCCCCTGGGGAGCTTTCCAGCAGCTGTTGGGACTAAATCAGTTAAATACTCTTTTTCTCTCATTCACATGCTCATCTCACCGCTGGAATAGCAGTGTGCCTGTTCCTCAAGTCATGCCAGCAGCATGGATCTTCAGCACCCATTGTTATGGAAATTGCCTTAGAGACAGTTGCTCTAGCAAACATTTTTAGAAGCATCAGTGAGCTGTGCAAGAGAACTACTCTGAGGTGAGGAAAACCCCCCTCCAGGCTCCCAGCACTGCCCCTTCCTCCAGCAGAGCAATGGAGCCTTGCTGGCTCTCTTGGTAGGGGTGGGACTTAGAGGTTTTTTTGCCTGGTAAGGCAGGGAGAAGGAGCCTCTGGAGGAGAAGCCCCTTCTGCGTCAGTCTCCAAGGAAACCCTTAGTGCTGCGTGCCTCAGTCTTTTTTTGCATGCCTGGAGTTTGGGCAGTGGCTCACACATCCCAGACTTGTCCCTGAATCATATATCCATACTTTCATCTGCCAGTGGCATTTCAGGAGTGCAAAATTTAGACAAATTGTGGGGTTTTCCTGACCCTAGATGCCACTTTATCTCAAAGATCCTCATGGTTGGATTGGTGTGCAAAAGTGATGTTCTCCCATGAGCTCCAGAGAAACTAGCCCTATCTCTGTTTTGAATGCACATTCCTCACTGTTGAGCTACTGGGGAAGAGGGGCTGCCTCTGCCCACTGCCTGGTGACAAGTGGGAGGAGTGGAGGAGAGCAAGTCACTACCCGCGAGGTTTCCAAATCCTCCCAGTAAGGGCTGGTCACCCACACGGGCCATTTCAGTGCTCACCCCCCTCTTTGTGCTGAAATACCCAGCCCTCTCATCTCAGTTTTGATAGAAAAAAAAAAATCATCTCTTCTTGTCTCGATTAACTACAAACAATTACAATTAACACTTGCATCTCTTGGGTTTGCTTATGCTGCCTGCCATGGAGACCAGCTGGAACTTTGAGCAGCCTCAGCTGAAAGAAGGGAAAAGCACAGGTCCAGTGACCTTTGTTTGTGTAACAGCTGCCCCTACTTGACATTTGAGGAGCGACCATAGGTGCTGGAGGGGTGTGTGGTGATGGGGTGCTAAGTAAGGCAGTTGGACCTCATCCTTGCTGGAAGAACCAGGCTGAGCCATGACCCTTCCTTCCTCTCTATGGAAGTCCCAGTTGACTTGCCTGGTGGTGTCTCACCAAGAACAAGAAACCTCCCTATAGCTCCCTGCTGGCCAGGCAGAGGTATTGACCACAGTTTGTATGTTCCCAGGACTGTTTTCTGCCCACAGAAAGCTGGAATGGGAGCAGAGTGGAGTGTTTGGCTCGGTGGAATGTTGTGTCACGCTGCTGGTACCATGGGATGGGTGAAGAAGGATCTCACAGGCTGGAGCTGGGAGGGAACCTTGTCATCCCAATGGAGATGGCTGGGAATCACTAGGTGGTGTCAGGATGCCGCTAAATAGCCCGGGCCACACTGGCCTGCTGAGTCCCCAGCATCTCCTGGATGCTCCTCAACATGCTCGTGAGGGTGGGGAAGAACAACTCCATCCTATTCCATGCCTGCCTCCTCTGGTTTTTTCAAGCTGGCTGGTCTTAATGCCTCCAGGCACTTCCTGCAGGACCACAGTGTCAGGTGCTGCAGTTGTGGTTGAAGCCACTGAGCATCCTGATCTTTACCCTGGTGAATTGTCCAGCTTTGCAGCCAGTACAACTGAAAGGGTATTTTTCTCTCTGAACCTGGGAGACTCTTTATCCCAAAGGATCCCTGTTGTAGCTAAGCCCCAAAGTTCAACAGCCAGAAGCACAAGATTAGCATAAGGCCCCAAGTTTCTTTTAATAAAGGAAATCTGGGGGGAGAATGAGGAAGGGTAATCTTTGTATTTTGCATTCTGAGCCATTTGTGCTTATTTTAACTCCCTAAGTACTCGTGTGCTTGTACTGGGCTGGAAGCTTCTTTTTGTTTTGTTTTGTTTTGTTTGCTTTAAGTGTGAAAACTGAGCTTTTTGGGGCAAGTAGCTGAAGCTTGGCCAAGGGAACTGAGCCCTGGGCTGTGCCTGACTATGAAAGTCAGATGCCTTTGCTGGACATCTGGCTGCTTTAGCATCAGATAGCAGGGAAGAGCACTTTAATATTTATCCTGAGCTAAAAAAACAAGTAGAATGGAGAAAAATATACAAAGTAGGCCATGAAAACAGGGTTTGTGAACATCTGAGATCCGCTCCTAATTAATAGCAGTTCCCATCCCAGAAATCATACCATTCAGCAGAAGTTAATCATCTTTGCTCATACATACAATACACTTCAAGAGAGAATGAGTCACCCTCATTGAAATGTCTAATGTTATGAAATCCAGTGTGACTGATGTAACAGACCCGGCTGAGCTCTCCAAATTGGCCGGCAGCATCAGAGCAGAGCAGCCTGTGTGTGAGTTGACTTCATTGAGTTCTGCTTGTCTTTACCCAGGATAGATTTTCCCTTTAGTTACTAGGACAGACTCACAGCCGAGGGTCCAAGAGGGTTGTGGGAGGGCAGGTGAGGAAGGCAGGAGGGGTTGGCATTGCCAAACTCTCCCGTCCTCATCTCCTGGCATGGAGCTGCCTATCCCCACTCTTGGGAGCCCACAAAGCTACTCTGCACAGAGGCCCAGATCCTTCAAGTATCTAGGCACCCACGTAATTCACAGCTCGTTGGATGCCTGGGACCAGCACTTTAAGCACATCACTCTGCATGTTTAACTATTCACAGGCCTGGGGATTTATTCTTCTCTGCTTGGTTCAGAGAGGAATGTAGGTTGAATTCAGCATTAAGATTCTGCCTTGAGATCAGCTGTTCCCTCCTAAATTAAATATTATTACCTGCAAACATTTCCTTTTAGCACTGGGAGCCGTTTGCTTAGTGTACTTTGTTTAAATGTCACCATATGAATTACTGAAAGTAATTTAAATATTTAAAGACATATACTGCAAGTCTAATTTTATTTTGAAATCCCGAGCCAGGCTCGCAGCTGATGCAGCGATAACAGCTCAGCCTGGCACCCCTGGTTCCTGGCCCAGTTCTTTAGATTAATAATTTGCATTTCCAACACCTTTCACCCAACAAGTCTGGGCTCTGAGATTTTTTTTCCAGACAGATTTTCTTCTCTCTTTGAGGCTTTGCAGCCCCTCTAGGGTGGGTGTGAGTCCCTTGGCAGGTTCTCTCCTGTCCTCCCTGGCTGCCCTTCTGGGGCATCTGCTCCATAGGGCAAACCCTGGGAGCGATAACATCAGAAATGCCAGGGCCCCAGCAGAAGAGGCAGCACTGCTCTTGTCTTTTGTGTTTTCCAGCTGGAGAAGTTCCCCTCCCAACACAACCTTTTCATCTCTTGTTATCTTTATGAACAGCTTAAAAAAAAGTACAATTTCTGGCACACTGGCCCTGCTGCTGAAGAGCTGTTCCTCTTCCACCTCTTTCACCCACTGGGATGAAAAGCTATAGGTAATGTTGGGACTAAATGAAAGGCTTTCCATGAGGAAATAAGTAAACAAATGCCTGATTCTTAAAAGCAAAACAGCTGAAGTTGTCACCAGGAAATCATAGTGATGAAACACTCTGGTCCTTGGAAATTACCTTACAAGCTGTTGGAAATTACCTTCTGACTCAACCAGCTCAGTGTGTTTGATGCCACTGTCCTAACAGCTTTTACTTGACCTGAATACCTGAGGTTTTCAAGGAAATAATGTTCCCCCCCTGCGAGAAATGTCACCACTAGACCCAAACCATCCCTCACTTTCCCGAGAAAAGCTTGGGTTGGTGGATGCTGAGATTTCTCCTACTCCTGGGAGCAGCCTACGCCAAGCTTTGCTCCCACAGCTGGATCCTTGTGGGCAGCTGGTTTGTGTGGCTGGGGACAGCTTGGCTCTGATCTTACACCTCTCCCTGCCACTGCAAGTGGGTCTCCTAATGCAAGGTCCAAGCTGCTTTTTAATCACACTGCAGGCATCTCCCTGGAACATTTCTCTTGCCTGCTGCCCCGCCTGCCCTTCTCCCTCTGGAAAGGAGTCTGGCTTCTTACGCAAAGCCGGTGACTCATTCCCCAGGATGTCTTTGCTTAAAAGTTGCCTGGTCACCTCTTTCCCTGATCGCTGCTTCCTCACTTGTCAAATCCTGAGTGAACAAACAGTGACATGCAGGCACAGTGTGTGTGTGTGCTGAGATAGCACAAACTGCTGGCAGGATCCCCCTCTCCATGTGCCCTGTGAGTTCCCAGGCCAGTGTCATCCCTCTGCTGTGGGCAGTGCTCAGATTGGAAGCACCATATATCTCCAAGTCCATCCTTTCCTCCATGATCCACCTGTTGAGCTATTAAATGCCCTGAGCTCTCCCTGCTTTCCTGGCTTTGTGTGTGTTTCAGGATTGTGCTACTGTTTAGGACCTCGATAGGCAGAGGAGCTTCATGAAGAGCAACAAGGAGAAATATGAACTCCTGCTCCTGGGAAGGAACAACCCCACTCACCAGTATACACTGGGGGCCAGCCAGCTGGAAAACAGCTTTACAGGTAAAGACCTGGGAGGTCCTGGTAGACAACAAGT